>JAYJMB010068360.1:7995-26643 GCA_036873735.1 Pouteria campechiana
AAAATTCGAGATGAAAACCCTTAATAAATTCTTCACTTGCCTGTTTCTGAAACTGCTGTTGCTTGGCCTTCCTTTCCAGCATTGTCTTCTGACGAGCCTCATAAAACCCAAAATCATCCAAGATGCATGTTTTACTGGTGTGCTCCATAAATATTTTGAGCATTTCTAGCCCTTTATCCAGCTTCACCTGTGCCACCCCACAAAACCATGAACACAACCCCATAGAATTACAGTTAAACTAGAATCCTAGCTGAAGATTTGATGATCACCTCCTGAGTGTCTCTGCTGTTTGTCACTGGTTTATTGTCATTGTTCTCAAGAGTAATGTGCTTTAACATGCTATTGGGCACATCCCTTACAATGTGCCATTTCACAGGGAAACAACCATTCCATTTATCTTGCTGCCAATATGCAACATTCTTGTTAAAATCAACTGGACCCACCATCTCTGCAAGGCCTACAAATTGCCCACTCCCATTTACCTGAACATAGGAAATGGCTAGATTGATTAGTCACCTGCAATGTGTACGTGAGAGAGATAGAGTACAACTGCAACATATAAAACATTTGACCATTTGAAAATTGTCATTGAGAAGTGCCAACAATCATAAGTTGGTTGAAGCTTTCATTCCAAATAGAGATCGCAAATTGCATAGGTAAGAGATGATCATTCATCAAGTCATAATCTGATCATAGCACAAATATACCAGTCAACTCCCTACTCCCCATTCGTACTATGCCATACAGTCATTGGTAAAAGAATGTCCCTTATCCAGTGCTTGCCAGAAGATAGGGTCTGCTTGGCCCTGTCTAATTTTCCAGGCAAGTCATATTGATGGTGGCACTTAACAGCCAATATCATCCATGTCTGTCAATTTGGCATGCATAACAGAAAGGAAACTCTCAATTAGCTGCACAAAAAAATAAACATAACTACTTACAGAGAAAAACAAAAATAAAGGGCAACTGCTGGACTTTTCTTGAGATTCTTGGTAAAAGAAATCAAGCTTCTTGTTTCCATGCTCAGTGCTGGACCACACACTGTACTTGATACTCTTGTGAATATCATCCTCACTGTAAGACTTAATAATAAAAAACTTTGCATCAGAATATTTGACTGGGAATTCTTCTCTGTTATACTGTTCCCTGGCTGGAACCAAACTTTGCTCCTCGCTGTTTCCATTTGAAGGAAGGCTCTGTCCCCGGACTGCCAAGGTGACATTAGACAGAAAGCCCTTTTGATTTTTGAAATGGCCTGCTCGTGGCCCTTTGCTTTGCTCATTCAATCCATCCACATTTTCATTGCCATAACTTAAACTGCCTCGGCCCCTAGATCTGTTCTTGTTATCAACAGCCAACCACCCACGCCAACTTGTTCTGGAGTCATAACAACTGGATCCAAAACCAAGACCAGTTATAATTCTATTCCCAGCCTGGCCATACATTCTATTGTTTGCATACATCCTATTTATGAACTCTGGAGTTGGACCCACACCAGATGGTCTTGGTGAGTGTAAACCCTGAAGAGCAGTGTAAAAAAGATATTATAAGAGGTAAGCATAAAAAATGTCTTAACATTAATTTCCACATAAAAAAAAAGAAGTAACAACAACCACAGAAAGTGAAGGAGAAAGTAGAAACAAACTGCAGAGAGGGAAACCAAATCTCCAACTCTAAAGCAAAAGTAAAATTGTCTAAAGCACCCAAGTACAATGCATCTAACATCCAGTATGCATGGGCATCCCAGCCACAACATGTTGTAACGCATGAAGCACCATATCGATATTTCCACAATGTAAGCTCCAATTCTAGATATGATAAACAAGCAAATCCAAAGAGGTTATGCATTGCAGGTTAATTACCATAGGATGTGGAAGGGGACAAACATTCTGATTCCTTGCTGATGGAACTGTTGAAGAAAAAGGTCCACTTTTAGCTGCTATGGACTGACCATCAGAGAAAATAGGGCCATCTAACCATGGCACAGGTGATCGCATCACATCAAATCCAAATCTTGGATCCTGGAATCCAGATGCAGTAAAACCACCCTGTTGAGCACTTCCTTGTGAAGCATTCATGGTCAATGATGAATTTGGGTTGATTGGCCTCAATGGCACTGATCCCTTGTTTCCATTCAAATGCCCACTTGAAGTTCTGTTACTGTTCCTTTTACCTGTTTCAACAGGCAAAGGTGTCTGATGGGTTGCAACCGAAGTGGAAACCTCAGCCTGGGGAACAGGGGCTTGATTGGTGGGGTAAGGGGCAATAGGTGGAGTTGGTGGCGGGAAATAAGGAGCTCCATACTGGTAATTCTGTGGCCCATACAGCTGACCATCATGTCCTATAGTTGGTACAGATGACACAGCAGGTGGGTATGCACCATAGGGTGGATACCCATATCCATGATGAAAGATAATAGGCCCATTATCTCCATAAAGTCCCTGTCAAAAATTATGCATTCCATCAGAACAAATCTTCTTAAACACGCACACCAAAAAAAAAAAAGGCTCAACAGCATATGGATGATAAAAATAAAAAATAAAAGGCATCAGAGCTGCATCCTTGAAATACACTGCAGTAAACAGTGAATTATCCTTCCTCACAAGATATGCCAAATAGATCCAAAGTGTGCCAAAACAATAATTGGGCTTACACCTAATTCAAAGTGTGAAGTCTTGAACATTGCATTGGGGAAAAACATGACACTCAAATAAATGTAATAATAAATATAAGAAGAAAATACCTAGATCGTTCAGATGGGATACCTCAAAATCATACATACATGTGTACATGTTCATATGCATGCAAGTTTAATGCTCGAAAACTTACAGAAGGCATCTCCATCGCACTAGGATTGACATATCTAGGACCATCCTCCCAAACATTACTGTGACTCTCGTAACCTAGAAAAAGAACCAAGACATCAGATTACAGAAAGATGTAAAATGAGATTATATTGATGCAACAAAAAGATGTAAAATGGGATTATATAAGATACAACAGTGGTGCTAGACAATCATGACTTTTGAAAAGAATAATAACTAAGCCATAGAAAGGACATCTATAAACCAAGATGCACATAAAAACATTCCAATTACCTAAAAGATGACCTACGAGGATATCAGAAAGAAAACCAACAATGCAGCCCAAAAACCAAAGCGTCAATGTGTATGACACCATAAAAGAACAAGCATCAGTTTCAAGGCATACCAAGCCAACTTTCATCTGTTTCTCTTAGGTTACATTGTGCGACTTTGATATCTTTGATGCATGGTATGAAACCCTTTAAACCTTCTTACCTGGTGTTATATACATAGAACAAGTGTAATGTCATATTAAAAAGAGGCCTATTTTCTTTAACTGAGAGAAAATTTCAACCCATCCATATCCTCTCTCTTGTGTGTTCAGAACTTCATTCATTTTCCTCATCTCATTTGCCCAACTCCCTGATTTCTTGATTGGTGAGATGGAATGCTCACTCATCTGTCTCAATTCATGTAGCATGCAAACTCTCCCTCCTTTTTTTATCAGGGCTGCTACAATTTGAACCCTGATTGTTTATAAGACTCAAGATAAATTATCAACCTATTAGGATCACCATAATGATTGTTCAAATTCCACTGCCATCATGTAAAACATTGCATGAAGATGACATATGCAACATGTCATACCACAAAATTATTATATCAGAACAACATATGAGTACGATAGAAACACTTGTGCCATCTTGTACCATGCTGATTATTTTAATTAAAATTCAATCTTTTATGTCACACCTGACAAATGGCTTTGATTAAGGACACATCCCAGGCAGGACCTGATTGCAATTCCATCCAGCATTCCAAGCATTCCTTAATGTGTTGCAACTGACTTTGTGCCACATACACAATAAGAAGCAAAGAAGATTACTGGAGTGATGTCACATGGACACCGCGGTGTACCCAACAAGCATCAGAGTTGTCATCCAAGCATGTTGAAAAAGATCTGGCTTTCAAGAGTTTTGATTTTTGTAAGGTGTTTTGTTTAGCAATAACTACAGGTTTACGGGTTGGAAATTCCCCTTAAATGTATTTTTGGGAGTTTGTGAAAGACCTTAATCTAATCTGACAAATAAGATCATTTTCTTTAGCCAGTCAAAATGATGCACCAAGAGAGAAATGGATTGCCTGCATCAAACTTGCCCAGAGAGGTTTAATCCAGGACTTAATGTGTTGGTATCAATATCCAAGGCCTTTGACCATGCAGATTATAACAATATCATTGTATAATGACAACAGACATGATATGAGAGAAATGTATCATCTGCGTCAAACTTGCCCAGAGAGGTTCAATCCACTTAGTGGGTTGGTGTCAATATCCAAGGCCTTTGACCATGCAAATTTTAACCATGTCATTGCATAAGAACAAAAACCATGATTTTTAACGCAAAGTCAAGACTGCTAACATGATCAATGAATGAAAACCAAGTTTGGTGTTTGTAGGTGCACCAAAGACCGCCTTACCTCCATAATACGCAGTTGTGGATGCATATCCATTAGGAACATAGCACATACTAGGATCCGCATTGGGAAGTAAGGAGGTCATCGACTTCTCAGCCAATGGGATTGGAGCAGTTGGAGTTGACATATCATCACCATTTGCAGATCCATATCGTGTGGTGGGAGGCTTCTAAAGAAATCCAGTCCAAACATGCAGTAGCGAGAGCAAACGAAAAAAGATGAAAAAAAAAAATAGAGAGTGACAGAAAGAGAATAGCAATAAATGAAGCAAAACAGCTACTCTGAGGTAACATACAGATATGAAAGCAAACAGGTTATACCTTCTTGACACCATCATGAACATCGAGAGTCTTCGTCTGAGTCTCAAATGTCATCTTTTGTACCAAATCAGTAGCTTCTGTGACAGAAAAAGTTAAGGCTCCAAAAAGAAAGTATATTGTCTAACAACCCATCAGAAGAAAAGCAAGAACAGGCAAAAGTGAATAAATAAATAAATATATACTCCACTAACGTGGAAAGGAATCAAAATTATGCTCAAAACAACAACAATCAATGGATGGCCAGGATCAAGTATCTTAATCATCTTTAGGGTGTTTTTCATAGCTATTAGATTTATACTACTTGTCGCTGTGGATAATTAAAACGATTGCTATTTCATTGCACATGAATATTTTCGATTAACAACAATCAAAAAAAAGGAGCGTGTAAAAACTACCCACTCAATCCGATAATTCTTAAACGGTAGGACCAACCATGCCTACACAATCACTGGTGGGTCTCGAACACACAAAGGCCACGGCGTGCCGAAACACCGAAGAAACCTCCTCTCGACAAAAACACCAGTAAAAGGTCTAACACAGCCCCAAATTTTCAGATCTAAAAACAGAACCCCAGCAAAATCCTAAAAGATCAAAAAGCTTTTAATAAAAGAAAAAGAAAACAGAAAAGCAAGAGGAGGATAGAGACTGAGAGAGAGAGAGAAGGATACGATCTACGGCAGGAGAAACGGTGGCCATGGGCAGTAAGGATCTGTCTCTCACCAACTGCTCCGATGAGAGATCGACGTCGGCGACGGTGATGATAACTACACAGCGGCGTAGTGAAAACCCTAAGTCTAGGGCAGAGGAGAAAAACCCTATATTCTGGGGTGGAGAGGGGAAGAAAGAGAAAGGGTGGCGTGAGGCGCCGCAAAGCGGAACAAAGAACGACAGTGGGGAGCGTGTACCTGAAATAGGCCCGCGACCACGGCTACGCCACGCCACGCCACGCCCCGGCCGCCAAACGGAATTTCTTCGGCTTCTGTCCGTGAGATGCGGATTACACGGGCGCCATGCACGACACGTCGGACGATGAATTTCCTATAAAGCCACCTTGATCCGTTCTGGATGAAATCATTTTCTATTTTATTAGATTCTGCTTCCTTTTTCTAAGGCTTCAGCCAAATCTTAATTTTTAATACTATTTTTAGAACTTCTAACTCGATCTTAAGTCAACATTAGCAATGTGGATTAATTTTAATTAGTAAATCTTGATAAATTATTAATTTGGCTGCGTATGGTGGGTTGTAGCAGCATTGAAATAGCAGAAGCGACAAGCAAAGGTTAGCTCTTGCATCATTAGATATGATTACAAGTAGGCAACATAGGTTTACATGGATGCGTATTGCAGGGATGTTTTCAAAATACGCTACGAACACTCAGAGCATGGATATAAATTTTTAACCCAAAGATGAAAATGTGCAATGTCACCAACTTCAAGAGCACACATACGAATTACACGTTTGACTCAATCCGAACGAGTCACAGAAAAGAAAAAAAAAAAACAAAGCCTATTATTTGGCAATCCACATATGATGATGAAGCAAAATCAACCAAGAGACACACACTTCTTAGCGCAAGCTTATTTCATTGTTCGCTCCTATTTCTCCATTGCTCACTCGAACTGCCAGTGGAATTGCTACGCGGTGGTGGCCGTCCGACCAAACAATCTTCCCAAAATCGTATCTCCCTCGAGACTGCTTCAAAGCTGTGAGGGTGACATGGTAAGTGTTCACTTCCTTCCGGGGCGTGAAGAGCAAGACCCGGGGCCAAACTTCAACCTGCACGCCTTGCGGATCCTCCACGCTGACAAAGTACATGGCCGGGCAATGGCCGACATTGCGCATGGTTCTCTTCAAGCTCACCGTGCAGCTGAGATCTGATACTACGATGGCGGGGTAGTTGAGGTCTAGATCGGTGGGGCCATCCTTCGGGCAATGGGTGTCGACCCATGGAGAAGGAAGAACCATGGCATTGATCTGATCTCGGGTGTAGCCTATGCTGCAGAGGTAGAGGACGTGGTCTCGGGTATCCATGTCATAGACCAGCCCTGGATCCAAGGCTTTTATGGGGTCTACGTGGCCTGCTCCAATGTCGAAGGGATCTGAAACTTTGGGCGACCCTGCCGCCAAGATATGGTCTGAGCTTGTGTCCACTGTGTAGGCTGCAATTTTGCAGAAGAGTAGTTGTTACATTAATCATTAATCATAGACACCAAGAAAGGCTGCTTCAAATTGTTACTTAGATTAATGTCTCGTGCAAATTATTATTATTATTACTATTATTATTATTTTAAAGGATGGGTCTTGACACCACTCTAGATTTGCTTTTTTGCAATTCATTTGATGGTCCATTTCCATGCACTACCATCGCATCTGTATGCATGTGATTGAATTTTAAAAGGTTGTTTGTGATTCTAAAAGCAAAGCAAAAGACGAATTACCTGTTGTCATGATGGCTGATTTGATGGCCGCCGGGGACCAGTCCGGGTGTGCCGATTTGACAAGGGCAGTGATTCCTGCGACATGAGGGCAGGCCATGGAAGTCCCAGTGTCGAAGTTCCATTCCACAGAACGACCATCGATGGGAAGTAATGCAGGCGGCCTTTTTGGCGACCATGCTGCTAAGATATTAACTCCAGGTGCACCGATGTCTGGCTGCATGCATGCATCATCCATCAGTCTGTTTCCTTTTCTCGATTCACAGATAGATAAACCAACCAACCAACCAACATTCATGAGCCATGGCTTGGCGATCGAGATAACATCATAGAGAAAACACTATCCGTCACGGGAGCTTAATTTTAAATCGAATTTTTTGCAGTCCAATTCTTCACATGTAGTGGTCAAGATAGAAAAGGACTCAATGGTCATGTATGGGTGGATCAGAGGTAGAGAATTAATCCTGTACAAGGCGTTCACCTTGAGAATGTTGGGGATGAGAGAGTTTGGACCTCTGGAGGAGAAGTAGGTCACGGTCGGTGCGGGCGAGCTCCCAATCACCGTTTGGCTTGGGAAGATTTGCACTGTCGATGGCCTTCAAGGTTCCAAAGAGTTTCATGTTACATACATAGTTGGATTCACCTAAATAAAGCCAAGATGATGGCATATCTGCTCTGAATAATTTACAAAAGAAATGCAATATAATTTGTGGAATAAAGTAATATTAGTAATAAAGTGAATAAAGGTAAAATATATTTAGATTGAAAATATAAATATAAAAAACGAAAAGAAAAGCTTGTACATGTATCCAGACAAGTGTAGAACATGTAGGAGAAAATGGTTGGATTGAAGGACTTACTTGGAAGGTTGGGATAGGATGTAATTGAGGATTTGAGTCCCTTGGTTGATGTCAACGTAGATGGTGGGAATGAAATCAACGTTTGCTAGGTCCCTAGTAGTGGTTGTGGCAAATATCATGGCCGATGCATTGGCGGCGCGCAGTGCCAGGGCTGCATCGCCACTGAGCTGGGGCCCAACGCTAGAGAAGCATAGGACCACTTTCCCTGTCGCTGAGTTCCTCCTCCACCTCTTCAATTCACAAATCCTACGGGTCAAGAATGCATGTGATAATTTTAGAAAAATTCTTTTATGCCTTGCTCAGCGAAATGTGCTAGTTCATTAGAGAATGTAAAAAAAAGGCAGGAAAAAGACAAGAAATGATAGATCTGAAAGAGACTAATGACTAAGATTAAAATGAATAAAGAAATAATTGTTAGATTTTTTAATTTAAAATAAAAGATAAATATGAGAAATAATGAAGAAAATAGAATTACTAAATAATTAATATGTTAAATCAAATTAAAAGGTAAGAAAAGAGTAAAAAAGCTTTAACACCTTTTCTTAGTGTTTGTTTACAATTTAGAACAATGGAAAAAGAATTAAGAAAAACTAGAATCTAAAAAAGATAGAAAACAAGAAGAAATAATTCAACGGGATAAAGATAATTGTTATAAATATAGTAGTTTATAATTAAAGTGAATAAAGACAGAATGAGTTTATGAACAGTGGTGATAATTTAAAAATATAGACAATAATAAATAAAATGTAAGATGATTTAAAAAACAAAAATAAATTATTGGCGTATAAATTAAAAGATAGCAAGATAAGGAACAAAAGATATTTTCTCTCTTCTTTCTTTATTAAAAATCGAAAGCCTTAGAATACAAAAGGTATACCAATGAAGTCTTTGGAGGACAATAAAAGACGAATGACTTTCTCCTTCTTAAAAAAAAAATATCTTAAAACTTGCATTTATTTCAACCCTTTACTTTTTCCTTATGTGTGTCAGAACACTCTAAAGTTGCTTTTAGACATAAAAATACTAACTTCGTGCAACACAATTATTTTTTGACTGTGTTTTGAAAGCTGGACCGGACTAGTTGAACTGTAGACTATAAGAGGGGCGGTCCAATTTGTATTCGATTCTTTATATGTTTTTTAAAACCATTTGAACAGTTTCAACTGGATGGTTGGACCGTGGACCATGAAAACTGATCCAACCACAGTCCAGTCCAAGAACTAAAATTAAAAATTAAAAAGCAAAAGCATGAGCAGCCGCTGCAGCCGGCAGATAAGAGTCCCGCTGAACCCTCCCAATCCTAAAATTTTTCCAAATCGCACCCCTGGCTCCATCTCCCTGTTGCAGGTCGCAAAGCCATTTTCCTATCATCGTCGACTGGTTGCAAGCAATTGAATTTAGAGCAGTGGCAGCAGTGTTTGTTGGAGTAGCGATGGCTACTGATTGGAGTAACACAGTGGCCAGATTTGGTGGATTGAAGTGGCTGATGGGTTTGTGACAATGACGACCAAATCTAGTGGATGGCAATGAGGCAGCAAAAAAGGAAAAAAGAAAAAGAAAATAGCAGTGGACAACTAGATGGTAGCCAAGAACCAACGGAGAACACTGGTTGCTGATGGGTTTCGTTCACTAGCAACTAGACAGATCGAGGAGATGCCTGGTTGCTAGCAAAGATGGGCAGCAACGTTATTTTTGGAGTTTTTAGTGATGGGCGGCAAGGATCTGTTGCTGCAATGGATCGTCAGAGGTCGGAATGGCAAAAGGGTGCCATTGGTCGGACCTGATTTACCAACGGACAGTCGGTTGCAAACGGTGTCTGGAGGCAGCGAAGGTGACATTATAGTATAATGTCATTGGCCTATATTATTCTACTGTATAGGATTTTATTTACTGCAGAGATATCATTTAAAATGTAAAGAAGAGATATATTAATTTTGTTTGGAGATGCAAACAGGCAGCGAAATTTTGGTGGCACATAGAAATAACGAAAATTTAGGTACATTACTAATTTTATCATATATTTCCACATGATTCATTTCACGTTAGTTAATTCTTTGTAAATTGTCAAATATTTTATTAAATTTATTTTTAAAATTTGTATGATTGTATCATCATTAGTTCATTATTATAGTTTGTAGAGTTGTTTATTTCTAATTTTTATATACACATTAGTTTTTTTTTAATGATGTGTAGATACCATAATAGGTTTTAAAAGTAATCTATAACTATTCATTATATATAATTTTATATTTAAAAAATAAAATAAAAATCTAAAATAATTATTATATTTAATTATGTCATGCTGACATTACAATTCAAAACGGTTTGAATTAACGGTTGAATCGATCATACCTAAATTAGACCAAAACATGTCTCATTGAAAGTTTTGGTTATGACAATGTTACTTTTAGATATTAAAAAATAATAAATTCAATGCCAAAAGATGCTACCCTATCAGGTGCTTTGAAACTCCAACTCGCATTTTCACGTTGACAATCAAGTTTTTACCAACGCATGCATCAAGGTGGAGTTTGTAAGTAAGATACAAAAGAAATCAATTGAGAGGAGAATTTAAATGAAAAATGAGGGGAAACGTTTCAGTTTAAAGAGGTATAAAAATACATAGCAAGAGAAATTGGAGTAGACATTAATAGTAACATCTTAGTTAGATGTGAAAAAGTGTAAGATGCATGACGCATATCGGTGAATATTTGTGGTCCTGCGCATGAGGTGGAACAACGCCAAGCAAATCTATCTTTCAAGGTAATAATTTCATTTTTTTGACTTATTTGGTTAGATGAAAATAAAAAACAAAAAATAAAAAACAGTAAGTGGTATTTCAGCTATAAAGTCAGTAAAACCAAAATAAATAAGGTTATAAAAAATATAGATAATAATAGAAAATAATAGTATTAGAGTAAATAAGTATTATATTGGTATAAATTTTTTTTCTAAAAACAATCTTTTTTCACAACCAAAGAAGCAAATTATGCTCGAAAATAAAAAGGCCTTTCTTTAAGAACTTTTTTTTCTTTGTCACGCCATTTATGGCTTCAAGATAGGCCTTAACCAATGAAATGAGATACATAGAGAGAGAGAGAGAGAGAGAGAGAGAGAGAGAGAGAGAGAGAGAGAGAGAGAGAGAGACAGAGAGAGAGAGAGAGAGAGAGAGAGAGAGAGAGAGAGAGAGAGAGAGAGAGAGAGAGAGAGAGAGAGAGAGAGAAAGAGAGAGAGAGAGAGAGACCCGCCAGTAAAGTATTTAACGCTGAACACTAATTCCGTAGCCAGGCGTTGAACGATGAAGCCTTGGCCCTGTACAAGATCCAACACATTTCAATTACTAATGAAGCTTGGAAATTACACAATAGAGATTTAACAAGTTTCAATTTCTATTTAAGCATGCAAAATAAGCAATAGAGATTGAACATGGAAGAAACACAGTGTAGCTGCAATCAGAGAAATACATATTCAATTGGAAGTCACTGTCATATTTTCCATAGCTATTTCCTCCCCATTTCTTCCAAGCCTAGCAACATGGTACTCCTCGGTCAAACGATGGCATTGGTTGTGTTTTAGGTAATGTAGTTATATCACACACCTTATTACGCCCTCTATCATACTACAGTCCTTATTCCTTCAATTTAAACAAAGTATCATTATAACTTATATCACTTTCTTTTTTAGCATTATTTTTATTTTTCAATTATTATCTTCATCCTTTTAGTTATTCTACAATTTCTCTAAAAAAATGTATTCAAGTTCATTATTACCCTATCTTGTTAACTTATCTTTGTATTAATTTTTTTTTTTTACTGCAGCACACTCTAGATTGTACTAACAAGCCCAAAAGGCATAAGGTAATAACTGCTGGATTACAATCAATACACCAACACAGAAAATTAATTGGCCTATACATAAGAATGAATGACACTCACTGAGCATAAATGAAAATTTTCAAGAAATAGGTTAATAAACTTCACAGATATCCATATTACTACCATATAATTATCACATAAGAAAGAATGAAATGGAAGGAGAAAACTTACCACGATGAGAGTGCTATTGTTGCCCAGTCGTATATGTGTAGGAAACGTACGATCCATATCTGTAGCAGCCACACATGTGCTCCAAGGTGCCACATTTTGAACCAGTGATGGATCAGGCCCATCATTACCAGCTGAATACACAACTGAAACTCCCACCTGTGCTGCATGGAATGCACCAATATCTGTTGCCGAAGTGAAGAAATCAGGCAAAGGTGGAGTTTGCCCAAGTGAAGCAGAGATAACATGAACTCCATCACGTAATGCATCATCAAAGGCTGCCAGTATATCAGCCTCCTCACAAGTCCCTTCGAAATCCCTGTTCCAGCATACCTTGTACACTGCAAGCCTTGCTTTTGGTGCACCACCTCGAGCTATGCCATGCCCAAGGCCGAAGAAGCTTGCATTCTCCCCGACAACTGACCCAACAGCTATTGAAGCAACGTGGGTGCCATGGCCTAGTGAATCTCGAGGAGACCGGTACTCGAAATTAAGAGTTTTGTTCAAGGGACCATACCTTTCTTCGAAGGCCTTTATGTAATATCTTGCACCGATTAGTTTCCTACTGCATGCTTTGGAGGGCTGGAAACTCTCACCTTTCACACACTTTCCTGCCCATGAGCCAGGGATGGGTCTCAAGCTTAAGTCCTCCTGGAAACTCTTAGATTCGGGCCATACACCTACATGCATAATAAGTAAATGTTAGTTGAAAATGCATAAAAAAGGACTATCTATATTGCAGGCTTAGACTATTAATTTGGTCTATTCAAATTGTTTGGGGATTTAAAAAAATAAATAAATAATCAAAAGCAGCCAGAGCATGTCCAATTGCAGCTGCTGCTAGTTACTTGGTTGGGCCATCGAATATAGAAATCGATCTCCTATAAAAACTAAAAAGGAATTAAGACATGGATTTTGCCAACCTGTGTCAAAGATGCCAACAACGATATCATCGCCATAAGCAAGCTGCAGTGGTGTAGCTTGGCCGTGATCCAAGGATAGGCCCATGAAGTCCCAGCTTCGCGTTGTGTGCAGCTTCATGGTTTTGCTCCTGAAAACTGATATCACCCCTTCCAAATCTGCAAACATTTACTTGAACTTTGAATTTAATTATTGAAGCAACTTCGTCTAGAAATGAACTCCCAAAATTCATGGATGGATGGGATGAGGTTTGGCTTTTCTCACTAGCTAAGGTGGCAGCCTGTGTGGAGTTAAGCCTTGCAGCGATGCCAGAGAAGCTGCTCTTGTAGCTGTAAAGAATGGATGCCTTTGCATCGTCTTTGCTGCAATATAGCAAAGACGAAGAAAACAAAAGTTAGTCAATGAATAAACCAATGCTAGAGTGCAAGAAATGCGAAGGAAATGAGATTACTTAAAAAAGACTTTGGAAAGGAGTTGGACATGAGATTTTGTTGTGAGGATGGGGTCATGGGGACGATTGAGGCCCAAATAGACAATGTGAACCTGAAAGATGTGCAATGGAAAGATCACTGGAGAGCTTGGCATTAAAAAAATGAAAAAAGTGAGAAAAAAAAAAAGCTCTCATAAAGTTACATCGTCTGTGGCTGATGCCGCATAGATACGATAAAGAGAAAGTGACAAGGAGAGGCCCCAAAACCATCCGAAAAAAGTGGCCATTATCTCCTTGTTCAATGCCATATAAGTAAAATGGCTTAAATGGGGAGCAAGACAGGTGGACTTGATGAGGCGTGCTGGGAGAAAAAAGAGGTCGAGTTTATGATTTCAGATCTTCAAGCATATATAGGCAGCAAGATGCATGATACGTGCATTAGAAGGCTTGCAAAGCAGGCTTAAAATAGGGAGCAAGACAGGTGAAGTTGATGATTTCGTAGAGGCTTGCTGGGAGAAAAAAGATGTCTCGCGAGTTTATGATTTCATAGGTTTAAGCAAAAGTAGCAAGATGCTTGATGAGTGCACTAGAAGGCGCGCAAAAGCAGCCAAAACCCACAACAAGACTCTATTCCAAGGCTTGAAAGGCGGCCAAAACCCCGGACAAGATTTTCTCTCTCTCTCTCTAAACACACGCACACACAAAACCTTTAGTCTGCTTTTCATCGTGTGTATGGACCAGTATATATATAATGATAAGGACCAGTAATGATGATAGCAATCATTTCGGTATACTTTACATTCAATACACAAAAAATGACCAAATGCAACCATATTTTGGTTGCATTTGGTCGAAATTTGGCTTCATAGGTTAAATGTAACTAAAAAAATTTGTTGACACCCTGTTGCATCCACCGCATCCCATATAAGCAAACGCAATCATTTCTTAATTCATCGCATTTGGATAAACATAGCAAATGCCCCTTTTGTTGCATCTGCCTTAATGCAGCAAATTATGAATTTTGTTGTATCTGCATAAATGCAGCAATTGCTCAAATTATTGTATTTGCCTAAATGCAGCAATTATATAAATAGTTGCATTTATATAAATGCAGCAATAACTCAGTTGGTTGCATC
The DNA here is from genome assembly GCA_036873735.1 of Pouteria campechiana. Classification (NCBI taxonomy): domain Eukaryota; kingdom Viridiplantae; phylum Streptophyta; class Magnoliopsida; order Ericales; family Sapotaceae; genus Pouteria; species Pouteria campechiana. Next base: position 22,642 of record JAYJMB010068360.1, read on the forward strand.
TGCCTAAATGCAACAATTGCTGAAGTTGTTGCATTTACTTAAATATAATCACTATTCATTTCGCTGCATCTGGCTAAACACAACAAATGCTAAAATGGTTGCATTTGCTTAAACGTATCAATTGCTGAAATCATTGCATCTGCCTAAATATAGCAATTGCTCAAATGGTTATATCTGCCCTAACATAGCGATTGATGAAATTGTTGCATTTGTCTAAATATAGTAATTGCTCAAATGGTTGCATCTACCCCAACATAGTGATTGCTAAAATGGTTGCATTTGTCTAAATGCGATAATTACTCAAATGGTTACATCTGCGTAAACACCACAATTGATGAAATGGTTGCAGTTGCCTAAATGCAACAACTTTTAATTTTGTTGCATCTGCCTAAATATAACATGTTATGGATTTGTTGCATTTGTAATAATTAACTATTTTTCTTTCATATTTGATAATTGTAATTATGATACATGTTCCTACTATAATAATTATACAATTATAGTTGCATGTTTCTGCTTTAATAGTTATGAAATTATGATACATGTCTTGTTATAATAATTTAATAAACACCAACAACCAAAAATTAAGTTGCATCACGTAAAGTGCAAATCAACAATTAGGCATACCATATGATAATCAAACAAATATAATAAATAGTTGTCAAATATCTACCAAAATAAAATACAAGGATTAGCATAATAATGAGGGTCAATCACAATTTGAGGCTTCTTAATATGAGTTATAAAAGAAAAATAGTATCTAATTCAAGTTAAGATCAGTCTATCATCTTCTTATATCTACTCAAGTGTCCCGACTCCCCTCATTATTAAATGTTCCTGTTCATAAGATAATAAACATGTGTTATAAATATCTGTAATAGTAAGTAAGTATAAGAAAATTAACATTTAGTGAATACGTACGCGACGTCAACATCTAAAATTATAATGAATATCCAACAAGCCATGTTGAAATTGCTTATAACATCTTTTTGGAAGCATACAAGTGAATATATAAAAATATAACTACAATCATTATCCTTTTAGAAACTAACAATAACATATATATATAGACAATATAGAAGTTACTCAATTTTGCCTGTATTTATGCTTAAAGAAAATTTCCTTATATCTGCCTTTTAGATTACATGCTCATATTTTATATTTAATTATTAAGATTATTTTTCTCAACTTCTAATACCTAAAAATTTATCGTATAAGTATGCTAAATTATTATTTTCATTCTTTCCTTTCCCATGCTTTTTCCTCGGGGATGATTTTATTTTCCAATGTTTTTCTTTCAGGCGTGCGTTTTTCGAATATTTAACAAGTATTTATTGGCCGCTCCTTGCTCCCACACCCACGGACATTAAAGTCTAGCTAGTGATTTACTTTCGCAGGGAAAGATAAAAGCAGTGCTTAAAAAAGCAATCAAAATTTTAAGTTAATTAGATAAATCTATCCTATTAAGTTAGGAAAAAAGATTTTATTTTTTAGAGTTAAGTTTAGGTTTCTTGCTTATTAAAAAATATTGATTCATATTGTATAATACAATAATCTCTATTTTACTTATTTTCTCTCCCCTTTAATTTTATAAAAATTAGCATTTTTTCATTAGTCATCTTCTTACCTAAAGGCATATTTAGTGAGATATGATGAGATTCCCTAAAGGAATTTCTTCTAGTGACCAGATTCAATCAATTTTTAGTCATCTGCATTTGTGGGTTGGGGGCAGATGCGATCATCTTCGGTTGGTCACATTTGACCCACCTAAAATTTGACTAACTAAAAGTTGGTTGCATCTGAACTAGACCAGATGCGACCAACTGAAAGTTGGTTGTGTTTGTTCCAAGTCAGATGAGACCAAATTTTTGGTTGGTCACATGACCCCCCTCAAATATGATCAATTTTGATTGGTTATATTTGCACACCCACCCCACCCCCCTTCCCTCAAATGCGACCAATTGAAAATTGGTCCCGTCTGATCTAAGTCAAACGTGACCAACTAAAATTTGAGAGGGGCCAGATGTGACCAACCAAACATCTTACTCCCCTCAAATGCGACCAACTGAAAGTTGGTCGTGTCTGGTCCAGGTCAGACATGACAAAATTTTTGGTTGGTCACATCTAACCCCCCTTCAAATGCGACCATTTTCGAATGTTTCCAACCAATTGAAAGTTGGTCGCATCTAGTCCAATTTAGACATGACCAACTTTCAGTTGGTCGCATTTGAGGGAGGCCAAATGGGACCAATCGAAAATGGTCACAGCTGACTCCCCTCAAATGCGACCAATTGAAAAGTTAGTCATGTCTGGTCCATGTCAAGCAAGACCAAAATTTTAGTTTGTCGCATCTAACCTCCTCAAATACAATTATTTTCGAATGGTTGCATCTGACCCCCCTCAAATGCAACCAACTGAAAGTTGGTCACGTCTGAACTTAACCAAATGTGACTAACTGAAAATTGGTCGCATCTGGTTCAAGTCAGACATGACCAACTTTTAATTGGTTGCGTTTGGCCAGATGCAACTAATCTTCAATCGCATTTGAGGGAGGGGCAAATGCGACCAACTAAAAATGGTTGCATCTGGCTCCCGTCAAATGCGATCAACTGAAAGTTGGTCGCATTTAACATGGACCATATGAGACCAACTAAAAGTTGGTTGCGTCACATTTGAGTGATTGCATTTGCCCCCTTTTTGGTGTAGTGATCATTATGTATGACCTCCATATAATGACAACAACAATCTACCTAATCATGTGTGCATTTTATACTACTTTATTCTGTTTGCATCCTACCTGATTGAATTGTGTAAACCCAGTTTTCTTTGAAAATGGGTTGATGCTGAAAATCTAGGTAATAAGTGGTTACGTGAAACCATTAAAAAATAAAAAATTTCTGTCAGCCAAACAATGGTTAACTGAATCTTTGTGAAGCTGGTGATCTTCTTCAAGACCCACCGGTAATTTTGATTTCTTGATCTGGAATTTTTGATGTCATGGTCTGATTCTGCGGTCTATGCCATCCTTAACAAATGTATTACCTTTAACTTGCTCTGATTTTGCCAGTAAAGGATGTTCAACTGCTTCATCGGCAGCCGTGGCATCTTCTATCTTGGCTATTACAAAAGCTGATGAGTTTAACATCCATTTCTTACGCCATCTCAGCATCAATCCTAATCTAAGCAGGTGGTCTCATTATCAGCCAAACACTCCCTAACTGAATCATCGTGGAGTTGTCAAAACCTTTAAAAGGGCCCAGAAAGTCCAACAAACTGTAAAACTCCCAACAAGAATCTATTGCAAGGCTTGCAAAGCAGCCAAAACCATCGACAAGACTCCATGGCATAGTATGGCTTTTCATTTTATGTACGTATCAGTATAGAATTAATGTCAATAGCAATCATTTCAATACACTCTTTAACGTATGTATGACTAGTATTTAACGATAATAGCAATCCACCTAATCATAGGTGCATTTTATACCACTTTATGCTGTTTGCATTCTCATCCACACACGGCGATTTGAATAGTATAAAATGAGATTCTCTTTTGAAAGTGAGCAGGAAATGCGTCAACCAAAAAGGGTGAGACGATATATGTTAATAAGTGAATAAAAATAAAATTAATTACTACTTTTTAAGTGTATCAATTTTCAAGCTTTTAGGTCATAGTTAGGCATGTCAATTTTCAAGTTTTTAGCTGATAGATTAATCTCCAATTTGTATAATTTCTACAAATCTAGCCTTTGATACTCTGCAATGTTTTTTAATTGCCATATTCCGTTTATTTCAATTGGAATCATTTTGATGCTATTATTACGCCGTCAAATCATTAGAAGGAATACACGGCAGCCTTAATTAACCTGTTCAAAACTTATTAACGAACCTTTAATAAATTGAAATTCTATCATGAAGTGGACCACCTTATGGAAAAGTATGAATTATAAAATGATCGTATGTGTGCTATTCTAAAACTTAGGTAATTAGCTGTCATTATATCTA
>JAYJMB010068360.1:36747-63904 GCA_036873735.1 Pouteria campechiana
GTTAGACAAGTGTGCCTTATGTCATAAGCTACATGAAAAGATGGCATCTGTTCTTTTCATGGTTTTTTTTTCCCTTTACTCCACCATGATTTTATGCTTATGATAATAAAATGAGCATGAGCTGTATCAAGTTCCCAAACATCTAATTATCAATTTTAAGCCTTTTCTCAGTTAAACAGTTGAGCCACGTGAGTCTTATTATGCTATTCCCCTTTTCTTGTCCTCTCCAGGCTATGTGTCATTCAATCTTTTCTAACAACCTTCAACCATCTTCTTTTGATCCTGTGCTGTTCTCTTTTGTGGCTTTGATTTACATGAACTTGCTTCAAAGCAAGGTAGATATTGTCTCTTTTACATGTGGTCTGACCGCCCAAGCTTACTGCCCTTCATCTTGCTGCCTTAGGGTGTAACTTTTAATGTTGCTTGAGTGCATTAATTTCTAACCTTTTCCCTCCTATGCTACCACTCAGTCATCTTTAAATTGTCATTTTAGCTATGCTTATCCCATGGGCATCCCTGTTGACTTGCAACCTAATGATGGCACAAAACTCCAAAAGCACATCTTCTTCTTGTCAACTTAAATTGCTTGCACAAGATCCTTACTAGTATCTCTACCCATCAATTATTGACCCAAGATGATAAAAATGGTCACATCAAGGTACTTCTTGATCAGAAATCTTGTCTAAGTTATCATCTCTTGATCTGCTGTTGTTGGAGGTACATTCCATACTCTTGATTTTTTGTGCAAGTAGTTGTACAACTTATGGATTCTGTTTCATCCATCTAGTTTCATGTTTATGCCATCCTTTGTTTCATCGACTTATCAAAACTATGTCACCTGCAAAGTGCAAACAACACAAGGTACCTCATTTTTTAATGCCAAAGTAAGCTGTTTATCACCAATATAACATCTGGAGTTAATGTTGAACTGTGATTTAACTCTTTATCTCTTCATTATGCCTCATAGTTGCTGCATTAGGTCCCTTAATTCTGGAAATGCTCTTTCTTTACCAATATTCCCCATATTAACTCTCTAGGAAACTTATTGTTTAACTTCTTTAAGTCAATAACAATGACAGGGAAATGTTTCCTATGAGTTGTGGAATATAGTGTTAGTGGTTGATTTTGGGGCAGGAATCCAAAATTGTCTTCTGGTACATTCTTCTCACACTTGTATTTTTTGTTCACTCTTCTAAGTTTTCATAGGAAGGCTCAGTAGTTTAATTCAATGATAGTTCATGCAACTGCCTGTTGCCTTTTCCTATAAATTGGTATAACAATATCTTTCATCCACTAATCTATCATTTCTTGTATTACAATCTGGTCAAGGAATTCATTTTTTCAAACCAAGTTAAAGAAATATATTGCGTGCACATTCAAATCTCAATTGGTATACATCTGTACCTAGGGCCATGTACATTTACATCTTTCTCAGAGCTTCTTTTAATTCCAACGTCAGAATGCTAACGAAGTATATATGGTGCCTATCATCATTAAGTTTCTATTCTATATATATTCTTATGATTTCAGATCAGTTTCTGGTTAATAGATTTTAAAAGCAATTTTTTGCCTCTTGGGAATCTCATTGTTGACCAGTATCCTATGTTCATCACTTGCAATGCATATAACATGATCCAAGTAACTTACCTTCCTCCTGAATAGTTTTGCTATTTTAAAGACATCTTTTTAACCTTTCCTTGCTCAAAATCTGGTAGATATATTTTCAGACATCAGTAAGTTAGCTTCATTCTTGACCTTTTTAACATTCATTGTGTCTCTCTTCCTGATTTCCAGATTTTTGCTATTTCTTCAAAAATTGTTTGTTTCTTATTTGCTAAAAATAATTAAATAAGCACTTGTTGTATGGCAAAGGTGTCCAAATGCACCTACTAGTCTTATGTTTAAGATCTTTAATTTTGAGAGATCAAAGCGATAAAGAGTGCTCAGCACATATAAAGTGTTTAAAATGGTTTCTTATTTGTCTTGTTTTCCTATCAAATATGAACCGTGGGAGGGTAAAACTTCTTTCCATTTGGTCATGTTGGATGGTACTTGGTCTCATTAGTGTTATGGGTCCTATGATGTTAAGTAACATTTGTCTATCTTCAAAACTGTGGCTGATCAAGATTCTGCACACTTACTTTCTCCAAGCCCAGTCATTGTTCTAGTTCAGTGATTTAGAAAATGATTTTGTCCTTTATCAGCCTTATTTCCCTGCAACTTGTTGTTTCCCTGTGTTTCTTGAGATCCAAAATGGTGATTCTGCCAGTTAAGCATATAACATTTTGGATGGCCTGGTTTTATATGGGCTGCTCTTGGAATTTCTTAAAATGTTTGCATGTGACAATAACCCACTTATTCGTAGCCCTATGTCAGAAATGTGTTATTAAATTTCTCATGCTTTTGAAGTTTCCTTATTGCTTTCCTAAATTGGTGATTCTGTTTTCTGGTTTCGGCGATAACATCAGCAATGTCAGTACATGTTTTTGTTTTCTTGGTTGGCAATACTTGTCATAGTACCAATATTTGGCACATTAATGGAGAAAATAATAAAACAATTTGTGCAATCTATTGTGTAAGAGGGAAAAATATTTTCACTGGGAGGGTGGTGGAACAAATTTCATTTTGTTGATATAACATTCTAAATCAATGCATGGGGTGCAGAAATCAGTTTACATTCAAAAATTATGGTACAAACAAGTTTATGTAGAAATAGAGGATTGGTGTCATGAGAGTGAAAGGATTCAATGCAATCAACTGGATAAACTCATTGCAGTCCTGAGAATGAAAGAAATCTGCATAAGCACAGGATTACCAGTCTTTCAATCTCACACCAGTGAGAAGACAGATGAATATCCCTACTTGTTTCTCCAATAACTCATTGGTTGATACTCTGTACTCATTAGGTTCCTACATTGCCATTTATGGCCAATAAAGCATCATATATTTGTGTGGAGAAGGCAAAGTATATCACAATTAAAGATGCTGCAAGCCTCCAAGGTTGAAACAGTTGTTTATAGTTGATAAAACCATAGTTTACCCTTCCATCATCAGATGCAGTTTGGACAGCCAAAGCCCAAAATTCATGCTTGAGGAGGCCACATGAAAAATGGGCTATGGTGAATGTGGCAAAAAAGTAGCCTGCTGCATACTGAGTGCACAGGATGAGATATTTAATCATCAATTTACGTGCCTTCCATGATATATCTTATGATGCAGTTTAAGAGCCTAGCTGGCTTCCTGGATTTCCCCCACACTGGTTAATTCCTTTACAAAACTATTTTTAAATTGGCCAGTTAGGTTATTGGGAGGTGGTGCAGCTTCACAATCAAAAGAAACACTGTAAATGTTGTATCTGTAGCAAAACATGTGGAATTCATAGAAAATGATGCCTAGTTACCTTCTGGGAATATGGATTGAAGCTGTGTGGGTGAGGTAGGAAGCAGAATTTGTAGAAGTTAAATTTTTTGTGCTGGAGTGCAAATTTTTAAACTTGCAAATGAAATCAATTCTCAATATGTTATGAAATACAGTATTTACTAGGCCAACAATAACTTGTTTGGCTGTATTTGCTTTTTTCTGGATATTTATTTGTTTGTGTGATTTCATTTTTTTTAATATCACGTTTAAAAAGGAAAAAAGTGTATGTTACCAAGGACTACATTTATTGACATGTGAGTATCATCATTATCACAGCCTTGGCACTGCTATTTGTGCTGAGCCTTACTAATTCTTCCATGAACTAATTAATATACAGGAACCCCTTTTAATATCAAATTCCTTTCCATGAACCAATTTATCTCTGAACAGAAACTGGTTGGATTCTGTTTTGCTGGTTCTTTGCCATCTAGGTTAGTGTTTACTTGATTCAGTGTTCAATGGAATCAGTGCTCTAATGTTTGTGAATGGGCACTGGCCATTCCTCGTGTACCCAGATTTTCTTGAGAACAGTTTCTTTTTGAAAGGTCACTAATTTGAGGAATTGTTGTGCTGTAAGTATGCCAAACATTTCTCAAGGAGGCATAGCCTGAGTGCCATGTATTATTTTCTTTTTATTGTTTTAGTCGAGTGTTGTCTGGAGGAAAAAGCAATGAACCATCTTCCCTTTACAAGGGATTTGTTACAGCCAGTAGAACTCAATGCCTATGTGAAAACTTCTAATGTTCAACTCTAGTGATGGTTAGTGCAATCAAAGGGCCAGGCCTGGTTTAGTGCTGAACTTCGTACTGTATGGACTAGGCTTTCCTCTTGTTTCTCTTTAAGCAGCCCCTTTTAATTGACTACCATAGAGATTTCTCAAAGATTACTGTAGCATGCATAACATGATGATACTGAAGTTTGCTGTACTTTGTGCTCTTGCCCTTGCTCCAATACAGCTTTCTATTGCTGATACAAATGCTGATGCTAGATGGAATGACCTCTAATAGCCTTTTATGTCAAACACAAACTGAGAATCAATACATCTGGGGAGCATGTTCTATACAAGATCCCAAGAGACAGTAGATCTTTGTTTTTTTCATGGTTATCTATCATAGCTTGTGTTCTTCATCATATTTAGCACCCCAGGCCCTAAATCTTTAATTAAGGTTGTGTTTGTTAGCACTAATTTCATGATATATGCAACTGATTGGATAGGTCAACAATGAGATGGCATTCATTTAAACAAATTTGACTACAAATAGAAATAAGAGGGAAAATTTTGAAAATACATTCGTGATAAAGTCAAGCATTCAAAATGTCTTAAATAATAAATAATTTATGCTGGCATAAATGAATGCAAAAATCCCTCAAATATATGTACAGCTAAAAATAATAGTTTCCGTATTTGGGTTTACTTAGTTTGGTCGACAGGATGAACTTACTTTTGAGTAGGTTAATTCAGGTTTCAAGTAGTCAACCCTTCAACCCCAAAGCAGCCTATGCTGGTGTTAGGAACTTTCAACTGCAATGGCCCGTGGATTAAAAACTCGTCAATTACCCACACATTCTTTTGGGTTGGGTTGGGTTGAATTTAGTAATTCAACACATGTTGCACATCTACTTATAGTTTCTATTATTTAAAATCTTTTTTTGTGGAATCATCATGTGTCATGTTCCAACTCAATGCATGCGAGATATCTGGCTTATAGGTCTCTCAGTTGTCTCCAAAAGGCATTTTGCATGTTTAAGGAGTGGAATTCATGGCTGAAGATTCCTCTCGTAACACATTTATTGTGGCATTCCAAGGGCACTAGAGGGCCCACCATGCCACTACCATTGCTTTTGGTATCCTGCTTCCCTTGCTAGACTAAGGGTGATGCCTGGGATTAACAATAGATCCCAGCATGGTCTCATGTGACAGTTGTCCAGGAGTCACTTTGGTACCATTTTGTCATGCTTCAACCTAGAGCATATGAAGTATTGTTCTGGTGATTTTATCTCTAAAATGAGTTTCACATCAGATGTGTAGTGATAGGGATCTTGGGGTGTAGTTCACCACTCCATGTGAGATATTGTTTGGGGATAAAACTGTGAAGACCAATGAGCTAAAGTAGATAATCTCTCATATGCATGGGTTGGAGCAGGGCAACATGTCATCATTTGTCACTCCATCTTTACAACCAGTGCTTCTTCAATTAGAACTTTAACCAAACAAAGGAATCAGGTAAGATATTAATTTAATATGTAGGAAGAAAATTTTCTAAGTTTCATTCCTAAGACCATTACCTTTATTGATTAACATTGCATGTCTTTCTATATAGTATATGCATTTATATCTTGCTTTGACAATCAATCTAACTTAAAACCTAACGTAATGTCTTCATGACCAAATCAATTGAACCCCTTCCAGATCTTTCTTTCATCTTTTTGGGGCCTCATCACTTAATGATGTTCCTTTCCATGTTGGACCCTTCATTAGTTCCTTGGTCTTTGCAAAAATCTCGATCTTAAGGATTTTATTTCTTTTTGCTCCACCTGTAGAAATTGCACCTAGCCTACTGTGGAGGCTTTCTTTCTTCCTTTCTGACCTACAATGCACTGCTCATCTATCCTAACTTCGCAACACTCACTAGCCATGCTTTCTTCTACTTATTCAACACTATGAGTCATATAGCATTTCCAATATACTAGGCTGATACAAGTTCCCTCTTTCTTCCTTTTAGAGTCAACTCTCCCTACCAAACCCTCCACAACAGATCTTACAACATGCAACTAAAACTAGATATAACATAGATCTTACAGCATGCAACTAAAACTAGATATAACATAGGAAACTGTATTTTTGTTTTGAGCAGTAGCTTTGTCTATAAGCTAACATTACAGTTTATCAGTAGCTTTGTCTATAAGCTAACATTACAGTTTAGGCATGAGTAATGACATTAACATAGTTTTATGTTGCAACTGAGCAAAAACTTTTAAACTATGCCACAAGCTCTTTCTAGCAATTACAAACCTGCTTGATGATTTCCAGCTTTGTTTGGATGAGATACAGAGATGGTTGCTTCTGATTTTTTACCTAAATTTTTAGGGTGCATGCTTAACTGGGCGTTAATTTTCATAAAAAATTGCTTCTAGAGAAATTTTAACAATGAAATTAGTTCTATGCAGAAAAGCTGCAAGTTGATTTTCCTTGTGCTATTAATAAGTTTAAATGTAAAGAAAGCTTTATTATCTATAAATTATAAATTAATTTCTAAAGAATATATTCTCATTTAAATTTATTTTCATAACATTATTTTACTATCAAAATGGCCTACAAATTGTTTTTTTTAATTGTAATTTTAAATTGTAGATCTGCCACAGCTGGTAATACTCAAGCTAAAATGGGAATGCCAAAATGCCATCATTTCTCTTCTAAGTCTTCTTTCTAACAAATGTACTGCTAAGTCTAAACCTCAATTATTGTTGCCAGAAAATCACAATTTTCTTTCCTTTTCATGTCAAAATCCCCAACTTGGTGGTTATTTGAGAAGGCAATTGTGGTGATGGTGATGGTTTTGAAGGGGTAGAAGTGTTGATTGAGGGCAGAAATGATGGTCATGTGAAGAAAGTTGGTCATTTTTGTTAGGGAGGAGGTGGTGATGGGGTTCTCAGCTGTGCAGATCAGCAGTGGTGGCAGCTGTTGTATCGTTGGTCATTCATGATACTGTGATAGCTGTGCACAATTGGGAGAAGAAGAAAAGCATAGGACTGATATGGGTGTGGTGGTGGTAGTCAAGGAAGGAATGTGGTGGGTGGTTTTAGCAGTCAGATGGTGGTGGTCATTGAGCAGGGAATGTGGTGGTGAATTTAGCAGTCAAATGTTGGCGCTAATCAAGGAAGGAATGATGTAGTGGTGATAAAGAAAAATATTGGTGTTGGTGGTGGGGGTCAAGAAAGAAGTCACCCATGATGGTGATTACAAGAGGAAAAAGAAGATTATGAGGGTGTTGATATTGATTGTTATCCACACAGAAGAATATGGTAATGGTACAGTAGTTGGTGAAGGGGTGGCTATGATTGAGAAAGACAGGTTCGACACCCATCTAAATTAACAATGTTAGTGATATTTTTTGTTGTGTCATTATGGGAAAAACTGTATAGGTCATTTAAAAATTTCTTTTTAGCTATTTCATAATTGTTAATACAACATTATGGCCTATTTTCAATTACAGATGCAGTGTAAGTCTCTACTTTCTAGATGTAAATTTGCATTAAAAAAAGTGGTGAACAGTGAGAAATATGGATTCATACTTTTGGTTGCCAAAAGATAATTATCTTCTTTTTTAATCATTCTGTGTGTATGTGTGTGTGTGTGTTCATGCATGTTGAAATATGGACTGCATGAATAAAAAGTTTTATGTTTGGGGAATTGAATATGATTGTACATGTTGACAGATGGTTTTACACATTCAACACGGTATGTCCAAAAGACCTTGTGTATTTTACATGCTGTGGAGATAGCTGGGCTCAGGGGAAGAGCTGGTCGTTTGCATGTCGCTTGTAAGATCAGGTTTAAGGTTGCATATTAAATCCAGCTGTGACTTTGGTGTCCCAAAGAGAAAAACTCCCTTCACAGGGAGGATGGGTGCAGTCTGTTGTCTATTAAGTGTTTAACAACCTAGTAGTATAAATAAAGCATAATATGAATTCATGCTAAGGACTTAAAAAATATTTTTAATATCAAATTACCATACTTGTTGGATCTCACAATCGATGCAGATTGTGCATTTTGAACTATAATAATATGACAGCCTCTGCCTTTTTTTTCTTTTTCATTTTATTATTCTTATTTTTTTTCTTTTTCTTCTATTCTTCCTTTTCGGTGATTCTGAAAGGTAGACACAGTTGGTCCTACCATCGCTATTGACATTAAAGTATCATATTTATCTGCAGTTCCTCTTTGAAGCTGCAATTCTTCACTGCACTGAGCTTGCAACTGATCGCCATGGATGCTGCGTGCTGCAGAAGTGCCTCCAGCATTTGGGTGGTGAACAGAAGCACCGCCTTATGTCTGAGATCACTTCTAATGCTCTTTCCTTATCTCAAGATCCATTTGGGTAACAGTAATCTTGCCTTCGCTTGCTATTCTTGCACATCAATTTGGTTTTTATTATCAGTTGCTGATGCATATAAATCACCTATCCTATTCAATTGTTATTCATTCTTCTATGATGCAGACCGTTCATCAAATCTGTTTCCATTTAGGATACCCTTGTGTCCTTCCATTTTGGAAGATCTTTGGCCTCTGCAACCGCTTACAAATAGATTATTGGTGAAATGGTTCAATAGTTGCATCCAAACTTAATTATCTAACCTACATAACTACAGCATAATTCCTTATCCAAAGTGAGAGGTATCAAATTAAGCTTGATTGCTGAAACAAGGTTCCTATTTCTTTGAAGCAGGCTGATAAGACCACTAATTTCTTTTATTTCCCATCCATGCTAGAGAATGAATGGCTCTAGTAAACACAGCACAATCTCTTCCTTGTCCAGGAAGAGGAAAGTCATGGATAGATTTGAACATCGATTGCATCTTTTCTGCTTGGTTTTCTTCACCTTGCAGGAAATAGAAGCTTGTTAACCCTCTCAATTTCTGATATGAGCTGCATTTACAGGAATTATGTTGTGCAATTCATCATTGATCAAGGGATTCAATGGGCCACAACAGATGTTCTAGATCAGCTGGAGGGTAGCTATGGGCATCTATCCATGCAGAAATACAGCAGCAATGTGGTGGAGAAATGCCTGAAATCTGCAGGAGCTGAACAGCTTGCTGGCATCATTAAGGAGCTGATCAATAGTCCTCAGCTAGGAGAAATCTTGCAGGATCCATTTGGCAATTATGTTGTCCAGTCAGCACTTACTGAATCCGAGGTGGGCTTTTAAGTCACATGTTTTTTATACCCAAGAGACACATGATGACTGTATCCAAGAGTCAATGGAAACATGCCAAATGCAGCACGATGCAACATCCTGCCTCTCATTAGGTCTGCTGGCATGTGCTGCAGGCTGAAAGAGATGATGCGCGGTGCATTCATCAGGTGGGCCATGCATGTAAAAAAAAAAGGTTAAAAGAAAAGGAGTTTTCTACATATTTTACATACTCACCTGTGGACCTTAGGGCAACTGGTGCGATTTCTAGGCCATATTACAAAGGTGTACCTCCTGATGAATGAGAGATCTAGCTTCTCTAGAAGTCATGGCATGTCTTACCTCCTTGCGGTCCATGTATTTCTGAACTGTAGTTGTACAGTTTTAACTTTGCCATTGTCTAGTTCTTTTCTGACTCTGGTGTACCACTGGAGCAGGGTGCTGCTATTCATGTGCCTTTAGTCGAGTCTATCAGGCCTCATGTTCCAGCACTCCGGAGCAGCCCTTTTGGTAAAAAAGTCCTTTCCAACAGCAGCTTGAAGAAGTAATTTATGCCTGTTCAGGAAATTTCATCAATTGGTGAGTACTGTTTATTTTCATGCAAAACATTGTTGGATAGGTTTGCCTATTTCTTGGACAGTGGAGATGAAAGGTTTATAAGCGATCATCATCATATATTGGTTTGCAACTGATAGGGTTGGTTGCATGGATTCTGTTTTGCTATTTTTATTGATTTTGGGCCTATTTTGTTAGGAAGTCCCAAGTATTTTTGTATCTCTTATGGCTGCCTCTTAACAAACTCACTTTTGACTGGTCTATGACATATATATGATTTTTGCAGTTTTGCAGAGGATCTTGTAGAGTCTGTAATAAGTAGAGAAGCATTGGTTTCTATTTCTGGGATAGTGGTTTTCAAGATTGACAGAGGGATGAAACTTGAGAAAGCCAGCTGCTTGTACAGCCGTCTGAAAAGTTTGATCTGAATCCTTTTTTTTTTTTTTTTTTCTGATTTCTTTTCATCTGCACTTTTATACAGCAAGTATAGCTTACAAAGGTAATTTTGCCCAAAGCTGGGACCAACTTCCTGGTAAAATGTAAGAGTTAGGAATAAAGATGTAGAGCATAAAGGCAATCAAGATCGGACTGATTTTATATGTTATACGCTGGCTATCATGCCAAAGTCTCTTTTGGTTCCATAGCTTCCTGTACAACATGTCTATAAATTATTTCTGAGGATCTCTTTATTCGAGCTGGAATGATTCATGATTATGTTTATATTATGCGTTTCTTTCTTCCTATTTAGTGGAAAATTATTTTTTATTTGTCTTCCTGCTCCGCCCCTTTCTCTTCAATTTTTAGACTTTTGGTAGTCGTTTTCTTTCATTCCTTGTCTTCATGACACGGGAATCGCATAGATACTCGTTCACTTCATGGTTTGAACTTCTGAAAATACAAAAAGAAAAAGGAAAATCGATCATTCACTTGATGGTTTGAACTTCTCAAAAAACAAAAAGAAAAATCGATTGAATGCCATGTTTAGGCTGAATTGCCCTATGGTATGCTACAAAATATTTATACTCTAATTTTAGTTTTAAAACCTTAACTTTTAAGTGGATTTCAAATTTGCTTCCAATTGATAGTTCAAGTTGATAGTTATGTTTAGAATTTGTACTCTAAATTAGTCGGAAGTAAACAATTTATGTTAGCTTTGAGTTTGATTTGGCTTAATTATAAATTGAAGTCTCAGTTATTAAAAATTTGATGACAATTTGGTGGGATTATTATAGACGGATATATAATAGCTTGTCTCTTATACTTATACAAAAAATATAAAATGTTGCATTTATTTAATCTCATAGCAATGATAAGAAGAAACATATAATGTGGAATGTTGAGCAACACTAAGAAAATCCAGTTGACATAGCTAATGAAATTTTAGTGTGAAATCTGAATGTAATTAAAGCAATCAGATGGAACATAAAATTTGAATGGAAGATTTGAATCTATGTTTGTATATGCATATATTGTAGGTGAAATTATTACAAAATCAAGTCGAAATTTGGGTAGACTATTCAAGGCTTCATTTCAACTCTTTCAAAATTAGGAAGGGCTTAAGGTGTGGAAGTGGGTTGGTGTAACGCCTTGCACCCTTACCTATGCATTTTAGCTACAATACACCGGGGCCGATGTAGAACACTATTATTTTCTTTCGTTTTAAGGGAAATTTTACCATATTCTCACAATTTTCCTAATTCTAAGGGAAATATACTGTCTAAAATCTGTCAGGATCTATCCTAAAATATATGCAGTTATATTTGATATACATGTATGAAATCAAATAAAATTTACATTTCTATAATCAAATGACAACAATTATACCTACACATACACCCATACTCACAGCTCTACCCAATATCGGAATTGGATTGTGATGGCAATATATTTCCCAGGATTAATACAAATCTATCTACAATTTGATACAATCATACATCTCAAGATTAAATGATAAATTATAAATTTCAATGAGATTCCAATCCCATTACTTTATCATATCTAATCATCTTCAAATCTTGTTTATCCATCCCAATCCTAAGTTGGGATTCTTTACCTGACTTGTCAGCTAAAAATTTAAACAAGAAGGTGTGAGTCCGGGCAACTCAGTAAGCATAGATAAAATAAAGCAATAATTAATCGTAACAACATTTTCTAACCTAGAATATATATTAAATACAACATAATATTTCTATGTTCATTCATCATCATAAACACATCACATTTTCATCTCATCATGAGATGTACAACCTAAGGCAACCATACCATGAGGCTCGCATCCTCATTCTTTCCATGCACATCTTACACCTTTCTAGTGTATAATATCATAAAATGTCATTTCGGCACTTCACATCACATCTAAGCCATTTTGACTCATTATACCACAATATACGTCATATAGGCGTCTCATATTACCATAAATGGCATGCATGCACCATATATCCAACTATACCATGCAAGCATAATATTACTTTTGTGCCTTCAATGCACATTATATATATATATATATACACACATACACTATTATGGAATGCTTCCCATTCCATTCATACTTACGATCATATACTATATTATGCCACTTACATAGCTATGGGAAATCACTTATCCCATCTTTATCACCCATTAACAAATCACAATAGGGAATTATACTTTTCCTATTAATTCATATAATGAAAATATATCAATATAGCATATTATTAAATTTTAACATAAGATATACTCATCCTATCTATTCTTTCCATCATATACTTGGGATATTTCCTATCCCTTTGATATAGATATCCATATACAAGAATAAGCATATTGTGGGATATTCTATATCCCCCTTTATCTATACAAATATCATTTTAAATACAATCAGGGAATACAAACTATTCTTTATCAATCTCATCATTCATATTATTACAAAAATATACTTAACTTGGGATACTTATTATCCCTATCAATCTAACATGCATAATCTTATGCATATCACATTTACAACTACATACATGAGATCTCAATATTCCCAAACATTTACATGCTATACAACATCAGGATACTCTCAATCCCTTTTTCAGGCATTCATAACTAATTAAACATCAACTTTCAATAAACACAAGATAATTATTATCCTTCATCCAAAACATATATGCCCGGAATCAACCATGTGATATATTCCATATCTCCATTCATGCATGTAACAAACAAAGAAGACAACCTACTTACCTAAGGCCTTTAGCTCCAAATCACTTTCCTCCAGCTCTGTCTTTTCATCCTTCTCAGATCATTCTGTATAAAGCAATAATGTCATTCATAATTATGTATCCCATACATGACATCATATTAATACTTCTTTCATAGTCAATCTTAGGCTACACTTATCAAACATACGATAAATATTATTCAAACTAGGGTTTTTTCACAATTAACACTAGAACCTTAATTGTTTGACATATTTATCTAGTATCTTATATGATTAACATTCAAATAACATGTAAACAACTCAATTAAGCTTTTATCTAATCAATTAATGATTTACATAGCCTATTCACAAGAACCCTCTTTAAACCCTAACTAGGGTATAACCCACAACTCAATTTTACTAGTTCAATTCAATCCGTACATGCCTTAAAATATCATAATCATGCATTTAATCATTTAACCCATGATAATTTTAATAAAAATTATAAAATTCCCAAAATTTACTATTTATCAAAATCCTAACTTCGCAATTTTCATAATTTCTCATGTCAAATGATCATAATCATTATATTAAACCGTTTCCCCATGAATTTAGAATCACATATATCAATTTCATCCAAAAAATTCACCATTTTCAAAAACCTTAAAACTAAAAAATCTGATATTCGGTCGAGAAATTGAGCTTACATCTTCTTATAAGCATAGCTGTCCTCCTCAAACGAAGGATCAAGCTCTTAACTTCATATTGCACCTTCCATTTTGTGGAAATCTGATTTTTTTCCATTTTCTTCTATTTTCTACGGTTTGAATGGGTAAAAATTTGATTTAAACAAAAGATAACAAGTTTATCTGGCTAGGCAAAATGATTTCCTAGCTAGAATGGATAGAAATGAGGCTAAATGAGATTAGGGCATGAAAGGGTGAAGAAACGGAACGGACCAAAGAAAACATGATAAAAAAATGACTGAAAAAATCAATTGTCCCGCATTTAACGCCGACTCACTCCATGACGTCAAATCCATTACGCAACGTGGAAAAATATGCCCACACCACCGCCTCTCTCAGTTCGACACTGCAGCGTGGAACTTGCTGCCCCATTTTTTACCTATTTTTCTTGGATTTTTATAATTTTCCTTTTCTCCTTTATTTTTTATTATTTTTTCACATAAGAATAGTATAATTTTTATATTTTACACCTTCGAATAATCAAAATAAAATCAAATTTTTAATTGCATCCACTTGCAATTTGCATCATCATACTTATACTTGCATTAATTTCTTTTAAACCAAATTTTTTTATTAATTAATATATAATTATCAAAATTTAACACTACAAGTGTTACAATTGGACTCTTGTAAGTGGACTGTAGAGCCAACCCCTATACCTATGCACAGGATGGATACATTAAATATTATCCCCCTTCTTATCATGGCTCATGATTAAAACAAAAGCATTCTAAGAATATAAATATAAATAATATGACATTATCAAAGTGGAGTAATTAATCAAAAGTTGGATCATCCATAATGCAAGACAACTAGCCTGACAATCGATCAACAAAGGCTTTACTTTTATCAAGGAGAGACCTTATTTTTCCTATATATATATATATTAAAAATTGTCTCTTAGGAGCTTTCTATTTTTAAAATCTATTGGTAGGAAATTATTATTTGTTCTCAAAATATTTTAATTTATTTTGATGATTAACAGAAATGTTCAAAGATCAAAAGATAAAGCTAAGTTTAAATAGGCTTTAGAGGAGAATCATCATATTATGAACAAGTTAAAATTTAACTTGTATAATACAATGGATTGATAATTAAATATTATGTCGAAAATATCAAATGATTAGATAAAAGGAGATTTGCCACCCTAGGCATACAAATATCCACAAGAATGTGCTACAAGGAATAATAATTTTGATAGGCATATATAGCATTAATGTATTATTTTCACGGGGAATATATTTTCATTTCCATTTCCACCCATTGCCAAAGAAACAGCTGTCACAAAAAGCACGAGAGGAATATTTTTCTCCTTTTTCTTTTGTAAAGAATGGCGGGAAAACTTTTAAGTGCTACTAGTCTGTCACATGCGCAATCGTATACGCATCGCAGTGTCATAGACAGAGATGTACCATCTAAGCCGTTCCAAAAAAAGAAAAAACCAAAAAAAATTACAGAGATCATTTATGACATAAGTTATTCTTTTCTCTTTATTATGTATATAATCATTCAAAATAGTATTTACGGTTAATAAAAATAGCCAAGATTTTTCCCACTTTTGCTATAAAGTCTTCAATTGAACCTCTGATACCTCTTAAGAGGATTGCAAATACCTAATGGATGGCTCGGATTATTTCACTAGCCTGCATGGATGACCCATATGCTTAGATGCACTGGAAGATTATACATCCATGCAGGTAACATCAGCAAGCATGCATCGCTGTGGAAACTGAAATGGCGTAACTACCCTTGTCCGGGCCTTCCTTCGACAACGGCTACCGAATTTGAATGGATAATCAAAATACTCGGATAGAGCACGATCGTTTATGCACCGCCAGCCTTTTCATATGTCATAAGTAGCAATTTAGTACACTATTGACAACGCTTTTGAAGGCATTGTTTGGCAATGTGTAAAAGAACCATTAAAGCAAACGAAATGTAAAGGAAACTATTTAAAATTTTTAGTTTTTCTTGAAGATGCGTATTTAAATTTTTTATTGAAATGTGAATTAACGGTTTTATTGTTTCCGATTAATTTTGTTTGTTGAGATTTAAATTTTATTTTTGTTTGAAAATGTATTTTTTTCTTTCAATAAAATAAATATATTATCATTTCAAGTATTTCTTAGATTTTAATGTGTCTTAATTAAGATTCCTTTATTCGTCAATATCACTAAAGATATATAAGTTAGTTATTTAGACTTGGTAAAGCACGACGAAAATAATAGACTTTCTTAAGAGGATGATCATGACCTAAAAGGATGCAATGTACAGACTTCCGAATCTATTAAATTGCCATTGAGAGGAGTATTCTTCGAATGAAAAATCGGCTGCTTTAGATTTTCGATTGCAAGCAGCAGTGAGCGAAGAAAGTGAGGGGAGCTATAAAAGCAAAAATTTTCTAAAAATCAATACGAAGCACGAGGATTCCAGCAAAAGGAAGTAGGAAGATCAATAGACGAGAGACATATCAGTCAGCATATGAGAAGCATGGCAAACTAACCTGACTCACGAATCACCCGTTGAGCTAGGAAAATCTGCAAGAGAAATAGAATTTAAAAAAAAAAAAAAAAAGATATCCAAGCAATGAATTTGTTAAAAAACCGATGCTGGAGCAAGTTGGGAACCAGAGGTATTAGTGAACATCGTGTGTTTCTGACAAACGTTAAGACAAGAGAATCGACTCATAACCACTTACAGCTCCTAAATTCGACACTATTCTCTATTGAAGAACACAAAATCATTTCGTTCAAGCATAAACTTATTCAGAATTTATTTATTTTTTCCCACTTTTTAGCAGAAAGACATCATCATCCTCTTCTTTTCCATTTCTACCCATCAAAACAGGCCTGTCATTACATCATGTTGCTTGCTGCCCATCATTAACCACCCATAGAGCAGAGCTGGCAAAACAGCCACGTAATAAAAATGAATTATAGGACCCATAAAATAAAGACTCAAGAGGATCGTTAGAAAAATGTACCATAGGGCATAGCTTTTATTACAAATGGGCCAAATTCACCATATTTGTGACTTTGTAATGACATCTGATACAAACCGGGTAGGGCTACGGCTGCGAAATCAATTTCCCGACTGAGAAGAGACCACATCTTTGAACCAAAAATTTGAGGCAGCCAAATTCTTCCCAAATGATTACACCGTCAAGCCAAATTCTCTGATCTACGTACACCGTCAAGCTTATGTTATTCTCTGACAAGGTGCAGTTGCGAATTTGTGATACCGAGATATACGCATTTGGAATCTCTATATTCATGCTGCGTGTTTGCCGTCATTGGCCAATATCCAAAGAAAGTTCCAACCAATCTACAGCTGCATCCCCACATTAACTTCCCTCAAGACTCTTGCAGCATCTTTGGGGAAGACAGGATTTATGTAACTCCCACTTCCAAGCTCGAACCCACCTATCCCAATTAATTGAGGTACAATCTGTATAAACCAATGGGAATATGGCATTGAATAATCAGTAGCCGGAAAAGGAGATGTGTGGATCATGTAGTTGAATGGCGGGTCATTCAGCTGCCGATATAATTTTGACAGTATGACTTTTAGCAGCCTTCCAAGATCTACAGCCTGCAAGAGAAATTTCAGATGTTTAAAAATTCATGCTGTGCACAACAACTTAAAGTAAATCATGGTAGCAAGCTCTATGTGGATCTTTGGATTACGGACAACACATCAGAAAGGAGATGGTTACCATCAGAAGGGCCAAGCAAAGGGCTTATCAATCCAAAGGACCCATAATTGCGAAAACATGCTCTTAATTTTTTTTTTTTCAAAATTTTTGTGCATGTTCTTTTACTTAAACTAGAAGTAGAGGTGCTCAGCTGCATGCTCTTTGGGTCCTTTTATTACTTGCACCTCTGGTTTTAAGAATGCACCATGTCATTACTGTAAAATCTCCTCACGCCAATGCATCACTAAGGTTCATGCCTCTCCTCCCTCTTTGCCCTTCAATCACCCGCCCGTCACCATCAAGAATGATTTTCTCATTTTTTGGGGCCGATATTTTATCCTTAACATTCACCGCATCTAACTATAGTTGGTAAATTGGTATATTTATTTCTAATATGCATGAATGGATCAAACTTGATCTTTATTGAATGTGACCAAATTATCTAAGTCTACTTTCCTTCATATTATTACATAGTGATTATATCTTTAAGTTATCCTAAATTATTTCATTTTTAAATCTATCCTTTCTAGTTTTACTACACATCCACCTCAACATCTTCATTTGTGATATAATCATTGCATAAATATAATGTTCCTCGACTATCTGATATTCTAAACCATAAACACGGTCGGTCCATCTTATCTCTATTTTTAAAGATTTTACTTTTAATTTGCATGGTATTCCATGATTCATTATGAAATCTAAGCCTCAAGATTATCACCATCATCATCATTATCATCATAAGCTGTTTTCCATTGAGGTGGGGTCAGATATATGGATTGTGTAGCATTATTCCTGTCTACATGTATGCCTCTCATCATCATAAACTCTGCCTGCGGGAGATTTGCTCCTCTTGCCAGTTCCCAAGCTCAACAAAGGAGGTTTAGTGCATCAGGTTGGCAGCTGGTGTCAATATTTTTGCTTCATCTTTATACCATTGATCATCTAATGGATGCCTAAAATAATGAAAATCTGATAGACTCCATTCCAAAGAGCTCCCACATTGCAAGTAGACCATTGATATCATTGATGGATTGTAAAAAGTAAACAACTTTGTTCAAACCATCAAACTAGACAAATGTAATGGTTGGATCCATCATATCATTGGTCAGCCAACTCCTTTTTCTTACATTTGTGCATCACAAAAAGCCTCTAGACATGAAAAAATCTTCCAGTTCTAGCATCTTAAATGAATGGGCCACCTAAGGTAGGTCAATCTATTCTAACAGCAAATAGTCCATAATGCCATATAACTGCTCACACCAAGCATCACATACCACTTCAGGTTCAGTCAAACCAAAAAGACCTAGCAAAAGCAGACACTTCCAGTATATTATTCTGCAAATATCTTCACCATGGAAAATTTTAACAGCATAAATGTGTGATGCAACTTGCAAATTGGTGGTTTCGTCAATTATAATTTATACATGCTTAGTGCCAGGGAAAACTGAATGGCACATGAATCTTATGGGACACATCATAGAGACATGATAATTCGTGATGGGTCTGGATCACCAAATAGATATCTTAGCATTGTAATGAATGGGCATATTTCTGAAAGTACCACACTCGCCATGGAAGTGAGGCAGTTTAGAATCAAATGAGGCAAGCCCAGGTTTGGACTCATCTATCAACTTCAATGCAGCATTCACACAGTTTTCCATCAAGAATTCTTAATAGAGAGGGACAACATGATCCATGGCCCATAAATGACTATGAGATTAATATTCAAGCAGCAAATAATGCATTGTATGATCCAATTATGAATAAATTCCCAAACAAGGTAAAACTGAAAGCATACCTTTTCATTATCCAATTCATAAAAATGAGAAGAATGTGTGCGGGGAATAATCCAAATCTCAAAAGGAAATGAAGCTGCATATGGAGCAATTGAGAAGAAATAAGCAGATTCATCAATCAAAAGCTCTGGAGAATGAATCATGCAAAGGCCACAATCTCCTGTTGCTCTAAAATGATCTTTCAAGCTGTCGAGCCGTGCAGAAACACTGGGAGGAATGAATGGAAGGCTCATAATTTGGCTGTGGGAGTGACTTAAAGATGCTCCAGCTGATGCACCATGATTCTTAAATACCTATCAAGCATGAAATATATGTAAGCACAAGTGCATGCCTGACCAGAAAAAAACAACAAAAGTGAGCAAAAGTGCGGTATTAAATACAGTGAACCATGCTAGGCGCCTGAACATATGCCATTTTTTAAGGAGGATTTTAAAATTAAACAATTTAAAACATACAGAGAAAATATCTAAGTGCACGTATTATAGCGTGAAATCATTACGGCCAGTTTTTTTTTTTTTTTTTAACATGAACCCAAAAATCGGCTGTGTATCTGTAATCATTTCTTCTCCTCTTCTTATGATTTCCGAACAGAACGAGAGAGAGAGAGAGAGAGAGAGAGAGAGAGAGAGAGATTTTCTTGAACCAAAAATGACATTTCCGAATGCTGTTCCTTTGTTCTATTACAAGAAGGATCTCATTAACAGGTGGAATGGAAGGGCTGACCTGGACATATCTCACCGCCTTCTCTTCAGCGAGCTGCTGTATCCTCGTCCGGAAGGCGACGAGTACATCGCCAATCTCAGTTGGGGAGAGATCCGAGAGGCGCAGGCCATGGTCAGGGGTCTCGATAACGACATCATGGAATCCGAACCCAGGAAGAAAGCACGTCACGTTAGGCCCACCGGAATCGGAGTGCGAAAGCCGCGAATCGCCGTCGCGGATGCGGGCGAGAGCCGGGAAGAGGTTCTCGATCACCCTCACCTTCCAATCAGACGAGGTGGATGAAGCAGAATCAGGCGTGGGAAATCTGAAGATCTCTGGGGCGCATAGGTGCTCATTACCGGCGCAGAAGGGGCAAGAAGAGGAGTAGGAGTTGGTGGAGTTAGGGTTAGGTTTAGGATCTGGGGATTTAGATTTGAAATCGGAGGGTCTTCGAGATCTGGCAGGAGAGAAAATCACCCATCGGTTGAAGACGACATCTTTCCTGATCTCCGGACTACTTCTGCCACTGCCACTCTCCGCAGCCATCATCGCATGCCCTTTCGGTCTGTCCCTCGTTCTTTCTTGTGAGTGGATCCGCGAAGAATACAAGGAAATTTCACGATACTCTAGCGGACTATCAAGAATTTTTGCCTGCACCTTTTGAAAATCCTACTTTTACACTCCTCAAGACAAGATCTATGCCGTCGAAACATCGATATCTTGTGAGATTTGTGGTTATTTTGATTTGATGGACAGTATATCTTTGGACGGATGTTCTATTAATGATATATTAAAACGCTATACGTTACTACGTGCTTACGTTTCTGGCTTCTTATTCTTACTCCGCCTGCTGAGTTCCTACGCAAAGCCTTTTTAAAATGTCGAACATTCCCCCCGTTGCTCCGAAGTCCGCATGCCATCCATACCGCTAAACAACATTATATAAAATAAATGAAGATAAATTTGTTTATTATTTAAATTTTTTATTTGATTAAATGATTTAATATAAGTTAATACAATAATAAATATTTACTAACTTGGGATGCTCTTATATTCATATTTTCAGCTATAAAAACAACCTGAGCTTAGCCCAGATGGAAAAAGGCGAGAGGAGAAGAGAAGCTTAGCACTAAATAATTCGAGATAAAATATAAAAATTAATTTAAATATTGGGACTTAATATGATGGACGGATTTGACTAAGACATTTTGAAGGGATTATTAATTTATCATTTATTATCATTCAGGCACGTTTGTTGCATGGATTAACATTGTAGGTGTAACTTATGCAGCTTTACATATTTCCAGATAAAGATTAAAAAATAAATGAATAAATCAAGTAGGAATAATTTTTATCGTATTTAAATCCAGGTAAAAAATTACATAACGTAAAGAGCATGTGTCTATTTTGACACTAGTTACTCAAAAATAAATAAAGCCTCGTGTTTAGTGCAGATTTTATTAAAGTATTATGATATGCCCAAATCATAGTATTATATATATATATATATACACCCCGTGGGGCACGGACCATTTTCCGACACATACTTCCATATCAACGATGCCCTTGCTTATCAGTGCTTATATTTTTATTTATTTTAACTTTATTTATTTCATGATTATTTTTTTTCTTTTTTCTTTTATTCTCTTCGACCAAATGCCTCGAAACATACAACAAGAGTGATAGTACAAGGAGATAATCTTAATAATAAATTAAATAAAAATAAAATAAAGAGGGTGGGTGAAAGATAAAATAAACAATATTATTGATTAAAAAAAGATCCTAATGGAAAATATAAATAATAATAAAGAAAAGAGGAGTAGGAAAATTTTTTCCTTTCCTATTCTCCGATGTCCAAAGTTTAAAGGTTATACTTGGAAACTAAAAGAAAAAATTAAAATATAAAAAAGTAAATAAGAAAAAAGAGATTGCATAATAAAATAGAGATAATAATTATAGATAAATTGAATTAACAAAAAATACATACTTTTTTTTTTGCTCTGAAAGATGAAAGTTAACTATTAAAAGTATAATTAATAATGAGAAAAATAGAGTTATTGATATAATTACATATTACGTTCCAATTTTAAA
Source organism: Pouteria campechiana (assembly GCA_036873735.1). Classification (NCBI taxonomy): domain Eukaryota; kingdom Viridiplantae; phylum Streptophyta; class Magnoliopsida; order Ericales; family Sapotaceae; genus Pouteria; species Pouteria campechiana. The sequence goes on from JAYJMB010068360.1 coordinate 58,830, forward strand.
AATGACGTGGAAAAGAAGGAAAGCGTTTTTCTTTTCTTATTTACAGACGTACCCTGATCGCGTTGACGACTGCCAAACGGTCTACAAACACTGGATTAAAATCGTGAAACAAAGGCGAACACGGCACGCAGCACCTCAAGATTGCCTCCTTCCCATCCGCAGCCATTCCTGCCTACCATCTCTCCATTTCTTCAATCAAACCGTAACTCTTAGCTCTCTCAAGCTCTTATCTCCGTCGCAGATTTCAGCTTCCGATCATCTTTATTCCCCCTTCTTCCACGTGAAATGTCGAAAAAGCATCGGCTTTCTTCAAAATCTACGTCCGATCGCCGCATTTAAACGGACGTGGGCCTGATCGAAACGCGATCGCTACGTTTTAACATTGCAGTCGCCTTGGCCAGGAAGATACTCGTGCACTGATTTGTAAGCTACCTCGTTTTTTCCGATGTTCGGATTGCTGGCCTCGTTTCGAATGAATTACTTTTGATCAATGCTGTTTTGCCTTTGGGTATGGTTTTGGTTTTGGTTTCTTCATGTTTCAGTTGACGAGGAGATTTCTCAATTCATCGATTCTATGAGTGCTGATGTTACTGTTTCTGGCTGTAATTCCTTGCTCGTGATGGAAAAGGGACGCAGCCTGAAAGAGTCGCTCGTCACAACTGTATTCGTTGGGTTACTTCCAAAAGGCTATGGTGTCTGAAAAGTAAACTTCTAAGCGCTCCCCCATTTTTTCTTCATCTTTTTTTTTTTGTTTTCTTCCAAAACATGAAGGAAAAATGAACTCTGCGTGTGTGTGGATTATGGAGCGTTTTCAGTCTCCTTACAATCTACCCTCAAGTTTTAACTAGAATTTGTATTTGGTTCATTCAATTCCTCTCTCAGGGGCTTTTTTGCTTTTATTGCCAGTTCTATCTTGTAATGTAATCTGGTCTTTGATCCTTTGCTAGTTTTCAGTTCATGATCAGAAACCAGGACGGATTTTGGGAATCTAACGGGGGGTGGTTTGCATGGGAAGAGGATGCCAGAGCTGGGCAGTGGGGCTCGGCTAGCTCGGTTGAAGTCCAAGCATCTCGATGATATTCAACAGCCTTTGCTGCGGCAGCCATTTGATCAAGTGGAGAATTGGCCTTTACTTGCTCAGAACAGGACAGTAAATAGAGCTGGGCCTGGCAGAGGAAGGGGTAGCAATGCTGCTGGTGTAGCGAAAGTGCCTTCAGTTACTCCAACTCGGTCAAGTTCCAGGGGGGAAGCATTAAGCTAACAGCGTTGGACCTAGAGCAGCCTAGTGAGCTTCTCCCTGAAGCTGACCTTGGCAGCAAAAAGGAACTGGAGTTGATTCAGACAATGGGTGTTGCTGGTAAAAAATTGGGAATGGAGGTTGGCAGTGCTGAGAAATTGACGCGGGTCAAAGAAGACGTGAATGCAGCCCCTATTCCTGAGAGGGTATGTGCTTAATAATGCTTTTATTTTTCGTAAAATGAATTTGAATTGCATTATTATGTGCTCAAAAACTTTCAAGCTGGCCCTAGGCATTTTGGGAGCCATGTTTAGATAAAATATCATTGATTTTTTTCCTGGAATTTTGTACAAAAGATTATGGCATTGGACCTGAAACATAGTCAATATTGATTCATCTGGAGAAGCATTGCACATTTAAAAAAGCTGGTAAACTGAACATGCAACAAACTAGCATGTTGAAATCCAAATGTTTGTGAAGGCTTTTTTTTTTTTTTCATTTCCTTTAATATTTACTTGTCGTTTTGTACTGGTGGTCATGTCTTGTTATTGGTGATGCTTCTATTATGGCTTCATGAACTATAATGGAAGGTGACACAAACTTAGAAAGTGCCAAAGATGGGAAAAAATGAAGCAGTGGAGAATCTGTTTCTGGCAGTTATATGGACTATTTTGGTAGGGAAAGAATGAAAGGGCTGTTACGGGAAAGCCAAACCTGTTGATATAGTTTTCCATAGAATCTTTGTTTTTATCCTTCAATAGGCATCATCTTTGATTTTGTTTAAAGGATCTAATGTTGCCAAGTTGGAGGGATTTGTATGAATTGGTTTTAAAATGTATCTGTTTTTCTGTTTTTTTTGGTAATTCGTCATGCATTTCAAAAATAGGAAAAAGCAGCAGCTGTGCAACTGCAAAAATGATGGTAAGGAGATGGAATGAAAGTGCAGGCATTCTATGTTAAAAAGGATTTTTTTAAGTAGAAGGCATTCAAAGTTGAAGGATTTTTTTTCCTTAAAAAGTATACTTCTATTGTCAACAAATTGACATGACACAGAGATGGAGTCAAGGTGCAGACATTTGAAGTCAAAGGATTTTTTGAAATAAACTTTTATTGTCAATGAATTGATGTGACAAATGGTTGAACCAGAATCAAAGAAGAGAGTTTTCTTTTTTCTGCAATATTAACGGTATCCTCTGTTTATATTCTTAGTCAATTGAAATGTGCAAGTTCAGTATGAGAAATTTGAATATGTTCTCTGTCCCTTCGTCTGATATAGCTATTCCAGTGCAATGTTTGGATTCAATCCACTCGAAATTGTGAATATTTTTTCTTTTTAGTATGCGTTAGCATGTATCATTTAGATGAAGGGCTCAATTCTGCACTCATGCTGCTGTTCCCCATTTCATCTGCAGGTGCAAGTCGGTAATTCCCCTGTATATAAGGTAGAGAGGAAGTTGGGTAAAGGAGGCTTTGGTCAGGTTTATGTTGGCAGAAGGGTAGGTGGTGGCACAGAGCAAACAGGACTGGATGCTCTTGAGGTAAGAGTCCATGTAATTTTTAACTTTTCTGAAAACATTTGTCATACACTGCATTTTCTGAACACTGCTTCTTTGTAGGTGGCTCTGAAGTTTGAGCATTGTAGCAGTAAAGGTTGCAATTATGGCCCTCCTTATGAGTGGCAAGTCTACAAGTAATATTGTCTCAATGGCCATATCTGTTTGTTAATCTGTATGTCATATTTTGCAGGATTATCTTGGTATATGTCCTTATTTTTTTCTTTGTGATCATCTAGTGCTTTGAATGGATGTTATGGGTTGCCATGGGTTCATCACAAAGGCCAGCAAGGAGATTACTACATCTTGGTGAGGTTTATTTTAAAGATTGGGATCTTTTTGTTTAGTTTTTCTTAAACATTATGAAAATAAAGATATTTTTACTGAAAGAACTGAAATGGTGTTCCAGGTCATGGACATGCTTGGGCCCAATCTTTGGGATGTTTGGAACTCTCTAGGCCAGGCGTAAGAAGCAGCTGTTTGGTTTCTTTCATTTCTTATAGCGCAATATGATAGTTTGTTTGATCCAATACGTGGAACAGGATATCACCAAATATGGCAGCTTGTGTTGCTGTGGAGGCCATATCAATACTGGAGAAACTTCACTTGAAAGGGTATGCTTAATCATCTTCTGCTCTTTTTCTTGGATAATGTTCAGTTTCCCATGAACTTAAATGAGTCCTATGATCTATACTGATTTCCCTTGCTTCTTAGGTTTGTGCATGGTGATGTCAAGCCAGAGAATTTTTTACTTGGTCAACCTGGAACTGCTGAAGAGAAGAAGCTATTTCTTATTGATCTTGGGTTGGGTATGTTGTTAAATATGAATCTCTTCCTTTTTTTTTTTTTTTGCATCTCATGCACAAATTATAACTATAGCATTGAGAACCCAACACGCTAGATGCCTTGTGATAGCCTTGTATGTCTTTAATAGATCTTTCTGCTTCTGGTTGATCATATCAAATCATTTTGGAATGAATTTCAATGCCATGGGTAGTTTTGCTATTGCCAATAATGTATGTGTGGTTCAGCATCTAGATGGAAGGAAACATCATCAGGTCAGCATGTTGACTATGACCAAAGGCCTGATGTCTTCAGGTATGTGGCAGTGGCTTAGTAGTTTCTGTTAGATTTATACTCTTTTCAATAAATGGTCATGTGTCCTTTTGGCAGAGGAACAATTAGATATGCAAGCGTTCATGCACATTTAGGCCGGACAGGAAGTAGAAGGGATGATCTTGAATCATTGGCGTATACATTGATAATTCTTATCAGAGGACGGTTGCCCTGGCAAGGCTATCAGGTACTATTTTAAGCTTCAGTTGAATTTGTGATATGTTACTTGTCATAGCTTTCTTCTGTACTCATTTTTTTATTTTAAATTTTATGTTAATTGATGCAGGGAGATTGTAAGAGTTTTCTTGTTTGTAAGAAAAAGATGGCTACTTCTCCAGAGTTGCTGTGCAGTTTTTGCCCTCCTCCATTCAAGCAATTTCTTGAGATTGTGACAAATCTGAGATTTGACGAAGAGCCAAATTATGCTAAGCTTATTTCACTTTTTGAAAGTTTGATTGAGCCTTGCACACCCTTGAGGCCAATCAGAATTGATGGAGCTTTGAAGGTTATTGCAAATTTCTAAAAACAGCTTCAGGATCTATCTTCAATCCATATTATATATTCATTCTTTTCCTTTTGATCATTACTAATATTCAATATTGTAACATTTCCATGTATTCTGTTGCATGAATAGGTTGGACAGAAACGAGGAAGATTGCTTGTAAATCTGGAAGGAGATGAGCAACCAAAGAAGAAAATTCGGGTTGGAAAACCTGCAACCCAGTGGATTTCAGTTTACAATGCACGGCAGCCCATGAAGCAAAGGTGAACAATTGATGCATCTTGTAATCTCCAATCTGTCATCTATTGATAGTTCTGTATTCTGTTGTGTGGCTATTTGTTGTTAATATCATCAATCTAGTTCAGTCTTAGTTAAACTGAATCCATTTATCTGGCTGCACCATTCAATAGCTGTTAGCAATCCCACTGAACTCTTGATTTAGAACTGTATTTCTTTAGCCCCATTGGTTTCCGTTAATTTATAAAGTGGTCTGCATTCTGTAACATGTGGTTCATCACTTCGTCTTTCCTGCAAACATGTCCCGTCTTTCACAATCTGACTTGCACAAAAAGCTGACTGCACTTTGAAAATAATGACTCAAAAACCATGATCCACTGACGGGGTGGGCCATTCCTATATGTGGAATCTTAGTGGGTGTCTGTTGTGC
>JAYJMB010068361.1:0-24625 GCA_036873735.1 Pouteria campechiana
CGCCCCCCCCCCCCCCCCCCCCCCCCCCCCCCCCCCCCCCCCCCCCCCCCCCCCCCCCCCCCCCCCCGCTTTGATCTCTTCGGATACTAGCAAGATGGAAGAGATGAAGTCATAGGATGTATAATGGTAGACTATGTAGGCATCTTAGGTGTAGATGTGGGTTATGCTGATTTAAGTATGATGGATGATGAACTAACTAATGGTAAGCTAACGATTGATTTTCAGATTATGGTGACACTGGTTTAATCTTTAAGGGTTAGTTTGATGTCTACAAAATACAAGTAAAAGTGAAGATTTATAGATGTTTTTTGTGTCTGATATTCTACAAAATCTAATGAGTTTGCGTATATGATATGGGCTTAGAGGAATCCATATAGGAAAGTCTACCATGAAAGCTATATAATGAGGTTTCAATTAGTGATTCAATGGAGGAATTTTAGGATTGAGATAAGGGAATCATCATGTGAACCATAAGGTTATATGTATGAGACATCCTAGATGTATCTTTATAATCTGTTTTAAAGTGCATTGTTCTCTCTCTCCTATAAATTTTTGCTTCTAGGTTTAAGGGTTTTCACTTAAATTTTGTATTGTGTGTTTGATGATGCCTTTTCCCATATCCATATGATCTTGTGTACATGATTGTGACCTGGGAATTGGTATCCGAGCTTGGGCAACCCATCATGCGTTACTTACCCTCCGTGTACCCACATCTATGCCTCTGTTCCATATCTGCTAATTCTGTCCTAGCCTCTCTTTTCCTTGACGTTTCAGGTGATAAATCATTGGCAGTGCAGATTCTCCAAATCTCACCAGAAACTCCTGTAAACACGCATTCTTCTGAAGGGTGATACCCTCAATATGAGGGCCACTAGCAGTTCAAAATCCACAACTAATCCTCTGCCCCACAATGCTTATGTTTCGGTGGATGAAGTCCCTGTCACAATGATTGGAAATTAGGAAGCTTTGCCCGAAGAAAATGACCAAAAGCAAGTTCATCATATAACTAGGCTCGTGAGACACATCATGGTCCAATAAATGGTCTTAAGGACATCGTAGATGTTATAGCCATCCCCCAATCAGATTAGCATGAACTAGACCAACCACATGCGGCGGCCATGTGGACCCTCACCATGTTTCGAAAGCCCCCATTTGAGTCTCTTCTTACACAACTCCCCCCATGTGCAGATTTTCGTGCCTGCTTACGTGGCCATGTGTGGAGGAGCATGGGGTTGCATGATTAGCACGTGGTACTGAACCGACTCGAAACGTGTTTCCAGCGTCGAAATCAACGTAATTAAATGAAATTCACTCTCATTCCATGGTGATCCATAAAACCCGGGCTTGCACGAGCGTAATGGTATTCACTGATTTACCCATGGGTCAACATCTTATATTGTCTCATCAATTTGTTGTGAGATGCATTTTCTGCTACTATTGGGATTAGCAGTTGGACGGTCCCCATCAATGCGTCCTTCTCGCTCCCCGGTATTCCTCTCCACCAACTCCAGTGTCGTTGATTAAAGAGATGGGACAAGATGTCTGTGGAGGAAGAAGGTGGGGTGGGTCCCATTTGCAACCACTAAACTGAGTTCCTCTCTCTCATTCTCCCTCCGTCGATGGGGACAAAAGATCAAACACCTGTTGCTCCTGTTACGGCGTGTATTTCGTTTTACAACCATCCGAACCGTCCTACGGGCAGAATGTGGCCCGTCGGTCTAAGTTCTCAAACTTTCACGCAAAAATGAATGCGGAACCGTCGCTATCAGCAGAAGAGCTGGGAAGAATAGAATGAAAATTTTCAATAGCTAGCTCATGTTCAAGCGTAAGAAATCAGAGCTGAGCGTCCCCATCACATCTTGAGAATATGGACAGATCAAATCATTGGATATTTCACGTATTTGGTCCTTCTTGGGAGGCCATGATTCTCTTTGAAAGAGGCGTAGATGCAAAACACAATGTCAGGGGCCGTCGCTGGATTAAAAATTACGCAATTTTGATGTAATTGCATCTGAAAGGCGATGCTTAGAAATGGGGAGATTGGCAGCCATTGCAATCGCGGGAGTAATTGTGGTTTGATTATACGCAAGTCATGCGATCCCCCATGATAAAAACACAGACCACATAAGAAGCAATTGCCCTGAAAATATTCACGCGCATTAAGGAATTCAATTCATAGCCACCTGTAAATTTCCCAACTGCAAACGTATGGTGTAGGTACAAATGATTGAAGGGTGGACTTGCCGTGTTTAGAGATCGAGTTAAGGCACTCATCTTTATTCACACTGAAATAGTTAGAATTAGGCTTCTTTTGGCCCCACGGTGAGATTTAGCACTTTTGCAAAAATATTCTTGCAGAAATATGTTTGAAAGAAATAGTAATTTATAATTTCCGCATAAACATAGAAAATGAGCTTTTAAAGTGAGAAAAAAATACGATAAAAAAACCTACGACCAAACAAATCCCTTACAAAAGTACGTTTATGCTTCCAAAAATACTTTAACAAAATGCAATGCGTGGCCAAACGAAGTCTTAGGGCCTGTTTGGCCATACGTTTCATAGGATATAAAAATATTTCATGACCAGGGGGTGCCTTCTTGAACAGTGAAATTTCACCGCACAGCCAAATAGGCCCTTAGTCTATTGATTAGCCCAGTCTAGTTGCATTTGATAAAATAACAATAATAATAATTTTTAAAATTTTATATTATTAAAAAATAAAAAACACATGAATTAAATAATATAACCCAATCATGAAACATTTATGGGTTTAAAATTAGATCTACCGTTTAAATCTTGACAATTTTTTCCATTTTTTTAAAATTTAAATAAATATATAGAATTAGTTAATCCAATTCGATCAAAAAGTTGAACTGGTGATGAAGCTGGACCAATTTAACCTCCTGTCCGGTTTTAAAAACATCAATTACATTTTCTTAAAGAAGTTTGCTCGAAGCCAACGATTATGATTACTCAGCCAATTCAATTTTGGTATTACGGTTCGCACACCTGCAGATGGAAAGCCAAATTCGCACGAGTGTCAGACGGATCCCTTTTTAAGCTCAAAGGGAAATCAATACCATGCGTGCGTAACGCGTCGCCGTGGAGGTGGCATCAACTTTAAAGCAGAAAGCAGGCAGTTGTTCTAGAATTTTTTTTCCCCTCACCAAATTGACAGACAAGCTGAGATCTTGGGTCAAATCCAAACTACTTACTGTGCTGGTCGAATAAAATGTAACAAATCTCACTGCGTAAGTAACTAAAATCAAGTGCATAGGACGTGGTTGAAGCAGCATTTCGGGTACCTTTCACGTCGGAAATATGTGACAGCCAGAGCTGCTTTATTTTGGGGTTGTTGGCCTGAGGCAGCGGAGTCATCTCATCCGCAACAAAGCAATGAAAGAGGAATCTGTTTCTCGCCCACGTTAGCAGCGACGTCACCTCAAACCTTCCTGTATACAAATGGATGACAGGAGCTCTTCAGCGATTTCAGGCCATAGACATTTCTAGCGATGGCCCACCCGATTAACCGTCACGATCACCCGTGCAAACGCATTGCTACCATTTCCCTTTCCGAATTAAGCATCCAAGATGGGCCCTTTTCTTTGTTGGCTATTGATTGCTCCCGCATGCCAACTAAGCGCTTCGATCCAAGCCACTCATCGAGTGGGGCCCACTGCACATGTGGTTTGCTACGATTCGTGCTTGCAGCAGCCGATGGCCCGATGGGCATTGGCATGGGCAGAAGTTGTGAAGAGACGTGTGAGGCATTCCTACCTAGTGCGACATGCGCTGGGGTGTGCACGTGTGAGGGTTAGGTCAGGTTGATTTCACCTTAATGGCCTAATCCTAACTTTTTTAAAACTTTGGACCGTAGTGCTAGCGTCATTTACTTTTCAAAACATCAACCTAATCTAATCTTGTTTATAATATTCAGGTTGGGTTATGAGTCGAAAGAAGGTTGACCATTCTGATTGAAAATGGGTTCAAAATAATATGGAAATAAATAAAATGACTTCGAAATGTATGCAATGTTTCATTAATCAATCTAAATAGTCATAGCTATTCTTGAATAAAGAGGTTTAGGGTTTGTTTGGATGCATTTGAAAAGGCTTGCACTTGGAAAGGAGTGTATTAGCCACCTCTTTATATATTGTCTTAGATTAGCATGATCTTTTAATTATTTCTAATAATTCTAATAATCCTACTTTTTATTATCACAATCCATAATTTAAATCATTTTTCTTTACTTCTTATTGAAAAGCCTATATTATTAATGTCTTTTTTGATTACATTCTTTTCTAATACGCTCTACTTCAAATACACTTTATCCAAGTTAACATAAGAAAAAAAAGGTACTTAGTGCACTCGTGTACATGGGTAATTGTATGATTGGCTAAAGTGGAGGAGGGAAAGAATTATAATTTACATGGGTAAAATATAGATTTTTTTAGATATAGAGAAATATAGATTTTTTTAGTTGTTTTTTTTTTTACTTAACCTTGAAATCAGGTCGCAGGTTGGCATCGTAATCCTTAGTTCAAAACAATCTCAAATTGAAAAATGGAGTAGGCTCAACGCAATTTCTCACCCAAATTTAAAATTTAGTCAACTATAACCTGGAACAAAATGGGTTGGGTTCCACAGGTTCCAACCTAATCCATGTGAGGCTCTAATTCGATCGCCCCCACTTAAATCGTACTCAGTGCACTTTCATGTCTCATGAAAAATGAAAACGAAATGTTAAGGGAGGATATTTATTTCTTGTACCAAAAGCATGTAATACATTCCCTTCATTTTTCACACATCATAATATTTCCGTACGGTTGAATTCAATACGCTACTTGATATGATTTATTTAATCAAGATATCCATAATTATTTCAATGAGAAATCAATATTACTATTAATATTTTAGAGAAGTATTCCAGCAATCTTATGAGTTTATATTTATTTAACTCATTTAAATTTTGGTTAAAAGGATATTTAAAATAATAAAAAATTATGAAAAATATTATAATTAGTTTATATCTTAACAAAATATTATAATATATAAAAATATAAAGAATATATAATATAATGGAATATATTTAAGCTGTGTTTAGTTTGATGTAAACAAGAAATAATTATGTAACTTTAAAGTAAATACAAATAAAATAAATTAGCTTTTAGAAATATATTAGCAGTTCCATAAAAAAAAAGATCATGTCAAAGAAATATAACTATGAAAATTGTCTTTTATGCACGGGACAATTTTACCTTTTTACTGTATAAGTCCAGGCCGCTGCTGCCGTAAATGCTGCAATATTACCGATTAAGATCCGACTCATGAACTACGGACGTGTGCCGCGTGTCACCGTCAGATTGCCTGCTCCGACGCACCACAGCAGAAATTGACCCACCCGCAGAGCTGGTGGAACTACGAATACACCGGCTATCGTTTTCCCTCCGCAAACACATACAAGAACGGTAATGGCATGTAGAATTTCCATATTTCCTTTAATCCAGCCATCGTGACCGTCTGTACTGTCGAATAACTCCATTGTACCTAAATTCTAAATATGCGACAATATGCAGGTCAAAGAGTGATTTTATTTCATTTTGACCAGTAAACCAATGAAACTTGGTGTTGATCAAATTTCAAACACGAAATTAATTATTTCTATTATAGAGATCATATAAAGTTCAATTTTTTTAATAATCATAGTATCGAGTGAGTGGGTTAGATTGCTATGCAATACCGATAAATTACAGCGCGACGGATGGAGAAGAGACACACCACACTCACTTGCGTTGCAAGATTTGGTGTACTTGATCCATAGCATTCTGTTCCAAGGTTGCTTTCTTTTCCCGTCTTCCCCATCCCTTCCTCGCTCTTTTTCTTTCATCCCTTCCCTCCATCTTTCCTTACCATCTTACCCATCCTCTTCCCCAATTCCCAAAACCCCAAAATGACAGACAGAGTCTATCCCTCTTCCAAACCTCCCGCCTCCTCTCTCAACCCCAATCCTTCAAACCCCGCCCCAAAACCTAACCTCTACCGTCCCCCGGTCTACCGCCCCACGCCGCCACCGAAGCGCCGCCGCGGCAACCGCTGCTGCCTCTGCTGCATCTGGTCCACCATCTTCATCCTCTCCATCATTCTCCTAGCAGCCATCGCCGCCTGCATTCTCTACGTCCTCTACCGTCCCCACCCTCCCGCCTTCACCGTCTCATCTATGCGCTTTTCCTCCTTCAATCTCACATCTTCCAATCTCAATTCAAAGCTCAACATCTCCGTCACCGCCCGTAACCCAAATAAAAATCTCGTCTTTTTCTACGATCCCATCTCTGTCTCCATCTTCTCCGACGGCGTCGACATTGGGGATGGATCTTTCCCTGGATTCGTCCACGAGAAGAAGAATTCGACGGTGATGAGGGCTTTGGTGTCGACGGGCGGCCCACGAGATCTCGATCCTGATGCTGTTAAGTCCGTCAGCGCTGGGACGAAGAAGAAGGGCGGATTGCCGCTGGAGATCCGGCTGGATACGAAGGTGAAGGTGAAGATGGGAGGCTTGAAGACGAAGAAGGTGGGAGTTAGGGTGAACTGCGCCGGCATCAGTGTTGCTATCCCGAAAGGGAAATCCGCTGCTCCGGCTGCTTCTGCTGCTGACAGCGATAATACCAAGTGCAAGGTTAAGATCAGGGTCAAGATCTGGAAATGGGAGCTCTGAATTTGGGAATTGCATGCTTCTACTGTTTTAGCTTCTTTTTTCTTTTTCTTTTTTCTTTTTTTAAATAGAATCAGTATGTTTACTTTTGCTTGTAAATTCAGAAAAACAGGGTTTGTTTTTAGAGTGAAAGGGATCATATATATCATTTGATTTTTTTCTTCTATTTTGATTTTATGTTTTGATGTATGCGATTTTGTAATAACAAGGGAAATTGAAAATTTGCGATTTTTCTCTGCGGTTGGGATTTTAGTTATTTTGTATTTTTTACAAAATCAATTTCCTAATAGCATAGGTTTTACTTCCGTTGGTGCGGTTTGTCTCCGGCGCTTGGGCCGAGAGATCCAGATCTATTTTACAAATTCCGTTCCCGATTTTTATATTATTATTCGTAATGGAAAAGTTAATGATCTGTCGGTTCGGGATTCTTGATACGCAGGGTACCGCACTAATGATGGTAAAACAGAGAGACATCATGTTCCAATCTCGTAATTCTTTACCCTCGATGTGGAGATTGGCCGGTAGTTTGCTCAAAACCATCTATTTTTTCATGCAACTTGGTCCACATTTAGTTCTAAATGGGCCAAGGGAGTGCTTTAGAGGTGGCAGAATTGATTGGGCGAGTTAGCAATTCCTTGAAAAGAAAGGCCTAGTCGTTAAGTGGCGACGAGATGGCCAGATTTCTAGGATGGCGACTGTGGTGACTGACGGTTCAGATTTCATCTAAAGCGCTGAAAAAGTTGGGGGCTGTGGCTGCACGTGTACCTGTGACGCTAATCACGCCAACAGTGTGGCAGCAGGCGCGCTAGCGGCTGCGCTGCGCGGAGAATCTGTCGCCGGAATAACTACGCCGCACCGACACGTGAATCGAGCCATCTACGTCTACTGTCGACGGCTTTTTGCTTGTGCACCGCGCATGCTTCTAAAATTACAACGCAGATTTGGTAGAGCACTCCGCTCCGGCTATTATAAGTAATTATGAAAAGAATTATAACCATTGATTTTCTATATCATACAATATCATTTGCGTAGAAAAATACTGATCAAACCATCAATCTACATGGTTGTTATTTTTATAACAATACTATTTATATTTTTAATCAAATCCATACATTGTGCTTAAAATAATTTGATATTTAAAATTTTTTAGAAGACAATATTTATGTGAGTAATATCAATTTTAAATGGATATTTTAGCAACTTTATTCTTAGAGCTCATATGAAATGGTGAATGTCCTCGATTTTTTAGCTCATAGTATTAATTTTTAAATAGAAGAGAACGAATGATTTGGATATATTAAATAGAATATGTGAGACCCATCTTTTAACTTAGCTCCACTTGTCAGGTTATTTTCTCTGTCTAATCCTCTCTCCATTAAATGTGAATAACAACGCAAATGCAATGAGTAGAATCTGAAACTTTATTAGGCCTCAAAGAATGCATGCAGCAATGGAGAAAAGATGGGTATTATCAATCTTTTTGTTTGGTGGGGCTACGTTTTTCGATCCAGTCCGTCCATCTGTTGGCCAATTTGGATTGAATTGCAGGTTTATGCACAATTATTATGCATTTTTTACTCACCTCTGGTCCACCTAATTTGTTTAATTGGATAGTAGCGATTCCTCGGATGTATTGTCCCTTTCACAGCATGACTATCCTTGCTTCCGCTTGCGAGCCATGATAAGAGCACCAAATGCTTCTTTGAACACTGTAACAGTTAGAGGAGGAAAGTTTTAATTCCTTCAATATTTTTTTTTATCAATGTTATCTTTCCTATTAATAGTCTATTTAGTTTGTTTTTATTCACTATTTTTTAAAAGTTTTAAATTATAAATCACTAAATGGAAAAACCTACCATGACCACAATTTTAGACCAACTAGGAAGAGAGGATATTAACCGTGAAATGATAGGTTTCATACTATAAGAGTATTTATCTTATTTGGATTGGAGTAAAGAAAGTGTCTGGGTTGTCCCCAAACGGAATGATGATGTGGCTCTCCAGAAGATCCTTCCTAGAATTTTGCAAAACTAGAAAAAAGTCAGAGGGTGCCGGGGTAATCCTGGCATAGACACTTCAATGCTTAAGTTAGTAAACAAAAGTTTTAGAGGGGACAGGTACTAGCAAGAGCTTGTATGTTGTGGGATACATACTTGCTCCTTTTACACTTGAGAATGGGCGGTAGCAGGGATATGTATGTAGCTAGTACGCAAGAGAGATCCAGACTTGTTCTTAGAGGAGAACTCTAGGAAAACACGACTCTCGCAGTCCTGTATTCTAAGAGCTGCGTAATAGACATTCCTATTAGTATAATGATCTAACATCACACATTGCCAACTGGATAATTGGGTATATGTTTTAGAGTTCCGTAACACTAGTCCCCCCTTAAGAAGACATGCAATGCACTCTGACCTTTCTTATCTTCTGAACCATCTACTACACCCTCATTTTTTGATATGGTGCATAGAGTTAACTCCTCGATAACTGTCAGAGTAAATGATGGTATGAATGTGATGCTTCGAGTCCACTTCTTAATGCCTCATCATTGTTGCCTTGTCCTCTATAAATGAGGATCTCTTCTCTACTTATTTGTAGCTTTAAGCAACTACTTAGCATGGATCTTGCAAGCTTTTCTATCGAGCCAGCCTTGTACAAGAAAATTAATCCTGTCGAACTAGTCCAACATGAGGAAGTCAATTTAGGGAGTGTGGGCACCAATTCTCAGTTAGTCGAGTGAATTCAATTTCTTTATGAAGAGATCAAGCGAATGGATGTAGAACTGAAGTCCGTTAGGTCTTCGCTTCAAATTGCTAACTGGCATCTGACTGAACATGCCATCAATCACATGCAGTCCTTGGGTCGCATTTAATCCTTGGAGGAGGAAATATTTGCTGCCTATCTAAAGATAGAGGAGTTGGAAGCGATCGTCCACACTCTAGCTGAGTAGATAGTATTTTCTTTCTTCTTGTTCTCTTTCGTGCTAATGTAACAAGTCTCTGAGATAATAATATTGTCGTTTTGCTTAGAGTGTGTCCCATGGATGTGCCTTACAAATGTTTTGTTCTGCCATAGTTCATCTCTTTGCTTCTAAGGGTTAGCGGATCCGCTGCTACGATTCTGAAACCCCAGAGTAGATCCGTTGAACACGGATTGGGCGATTTTGTTCCCATTTTTGTCACATCATTCAACTAGTTCCACTAATGACCTTCACCACACTTTTTCCATCGGATCCAGAAACACACCAACGAATCCATGGGAATGCACTCTTGATTCATATCATCCTTGTGTGGGCTTTTTACTTTTTTAAACTCTGACACCAATCATTTCATTGCAGCCTTTTTAGTTAATGATTTAACCAATTAATGCTTCAATTCGCCCATGTGTATGAGATTTAATTCGCCCATGTATACGAGGTTTAAATGCGATAAGATGTAAAAATCATCAATTTTTTATTTTTACAAAGCTCTAGGCGAGTAGCTCTATGATTTTATGAGAAACCTTAGGTGGTTTCTTTGAGAGATGTCTTTAAAAATGATGCCATGGAAGCAAGAAATCATTTCTTGCTCTTGGTCTTCTTCTCCGCTTCTCCTGCTTTTTAAGTTGTCTCTGTTCCTTTTTGCCGTTCGGTTACTCCTCCTTCTCCGTTTGTCTTAAGTCTTTATTCTTCTATTTTCCCAATAGCCACCAATAGAATTCAATGCCGCATTTCACCTAATGTCATGGAGGCCTTCTGACTCTATCCTTTACTTGAGGGTATGAGTTGGATATTCCCAGAATCCTTTGCTCTCCCATGGAATCCTTTAGAGAATTTGGTCTTTATTTCCATAGGGTCTCTTCTGGTGGGTTTCCGTTTTGATCAAACCAAATTCATTTCTCTTCTTCTTTTTGACTATGGTATTTTCCTTGGATAGTTGGTCCCCAGTAGTTAATGTTATATCTTGTATCTCTGCCACTGGGTTCACAATCTTTAGCAGATTCCCATTTTCTCGTTTCCATGCTTTGCATGATCTTCACACTGAGTAAGGCTCCTCACTCATCTTATTATTTTTACCTTATCTCCTGTGCTTCATGGGGAAAGTTGTTTATGTGAACCTCTGAGCTAGATGATGAATGAAAAAGCCATTGGGCTTGGGTCAGAGTTACAAGGAACTTCCTCTTCTCACCAGCTTAGATTACCAATCCAAAACATTTGTTGACCTTTCTTTCTTCCTTAAAGTGACATAACTTATTCATTCTTAGGTATAGGTTAATGTCGATAGGTAGGTTTTTGGTGGATGCTATGTCTTTCGCCTATCACTGTTGCCAAGTGGACTTTCCGTGCGGCTTTCTGAGTTAGGAGGTTGTTGCTCTTGATTCTCTTCCCTCTTTGTCCTCTCTGTTTTCAGACTTGGGCTCCATGATAAAGCTAGAGTCTGATCTTTTTTCGACTTGTCACCTTGGTCCTCGCTAGACCTAGGCTTCTGCATTAATTTTCCCTTTTGTTTCTGAGCAAGCAGCTCCATTCATAGGGCAGAGGATCAAGACCATTGCTCAGAAATGGAAATCTGTCGCTTCAACTAGTGTTTCACCATCCTCAACTTCTTCCAGATCTCTCGAAGAGGGATTAGGGGATCCGCAACCTCAACCAAATCCAGTTGAGGTTTCTCACTCCCCTCATGTAGGTCCAGTTAATATTTCTTTGGGAGGGAGTCTCTCACATTTCTATTCAACCTCTTCTTCCACTGGATCTGATCAACTTGCCAGAGTGGATCTGCCTTTATCTTCTTATCCTGGATCAACTTTCGAGTAGTGCTTACGCTCTAGGGTGATTTAGATAAACTTCTTGGAGGAGTGATATATCCTCCCTCCCCTGTACTTTCTTCTTTTGTTTATATACGGTCCCTCATAGTAGTTACAAATTTCACCAGTTTTGCTCTAGTGGCTGTGTCTTGCTCTCTTCCTTTTTCTTCTAGTTGTCTTGCATTTACGTCTTCATCCGCTGTGGCTATGTCCTCAGTGCTCTCTACTCCTTTGGTTCCTTCTATTTTTCCTATTCTAGAGATGATAGTAGGAGCAATTTTGGCAAAAGATTGGAGTTCTTCCAAAGCGAGCGGTTCCAACGTTGTTGCTCCCAAGCAGAGCTAGGTGGGTGTAGCTATCGAGGAGAGAGTGATGGAGATTGCTAAGGGAGGACATATGGTAGTTATGGAAGTTTCTTTACTAGTTGCCATGGTTCCTCATCTCTCTACTTCTTTTGCTAGTTAGTACTTTTGATTTTCATGCATTTTGTATATATTTTTAGAGTCACATCTAAAATACTGGTTGGTACTTCCTCGTAAATGCATTTCAAAGCACTCTTTTCCTTCTGAGTTCATAGCTCAAGCATTGAAGCTTCCACATTTTGGTTCTAGCCTTACTCCTCTTGCGTAGTGCCCTCGGATTGAGGTTTTGAGTTCGAGTGGGCCGACTCCAGATTCTGGAGTTGTGCAAATCAGCGGTGCCACTGCTTATACCAATCCAAGTTCTTCCAGACCTTCCTCACCTCTAAACATGGCTCGTGTAGAGGGTCCTAGCACTTCTGTTCTAGAGCATCTGGATCGGGTCGTCATTTTTATTTACAAAACTTTCCTACTCTGTGGACCACTCTCATGTTTATGACATGCCTTGGGATGATCTAGTAGTGGATTTTGTGTTGGACATTATGTGGAGTGCGATTACCAGGCATAACTTTATTGATTGGATGAGGTTTTACACAAATCAGCCCCTAAACACTCTGAAGCAGCTTGCAATGACTTCTTTACAACTTCGTGAGATGGAGCTTAATTCGAGGATAGAGTTTGAGTAGCTCTAGGAGGCAGAGGAGGAGCTAGAGTAGGAGTAAAGGAGGCTACATCCCTTAATATGGAGTGATCAAGACCACATTGTAGCTGAGCTAGTTGTTCTCAAAGCCGAGTTGGAAAATGGGTAGAGGCGTTTCCTGGAACTTGAAGAGATAGCTCCCTCTCTCAAGGCTAGAGAGGACAGGCTTATTATTGAGCTTGATGCTGCTAAATAGGCATAGAAGGATGCTATAAAGGCCCTCCTCAAGGCGAAAGATGCTGCTGTGGAATCTGCTGATTCCAATGCTGAGAGGATAGCTACCCCAGAGATGGAGGCTGCTTAAGAGAGTTGTCTTTGCAGTAGAAGATCACTGCACTTGAGAGCAGGGATGTAACATTTTAGAAGGAGATTGACTCATTGAAGGCTTAGCATATTGCTAATATTCCCCAAATTCACCGACAATGCTTTGAGGAGTAGGAAAAGGAGCCTGAGTGTCAGGAGATATTGTTCCAGTAGATGGCTGACTGCCATGAGCGGGCTTTTATTTCTAATAAAGAGAAAGTGTCTAAAAAGTTTCTCGAATTAGTTATTGATGATTTACATGAGGAAGATTTGTAGCTCTCAAATATTCTAAAATGGATAATATTTAATTTTTATTTTTCGTCGCTTGCATTGGTCTTTTTGTCATGTGTTATGTGCAAAAATTAAGAAACATCATACTATATTCCTTTGTTAATGGCTCATGGGTTTAACCCATTGACTCTAATTTTTTAGTGTGTTATAGGTATAAATTGAAACTTGATGACTTTCATTATTCTGCGGATTTGGGATTGTTGGCGGCCTCCATTTTTCTATGGAACCAAGATGCTTGACAGACATGTTTAGGCCCATCCTTTAGTTTTGTTTTGCGGAATTGAGAAGCTTGGTAGCCTCTATTTAAGCTCGCTTTTCAATTAGTTCTATTTTGTGGAACTGGGAAGCTTGTCAACCTCTATTAAGGCACACACTTCAATTCTATTTTGTGGAACCAAAAAACTTCATGACCTTTGTTTAGGCCCATTTTTCAGTTCCATTCTATGAAACTAGGGAGCTTGGAGGCCTTTTTTTAGGCATGCCCTTTTGTTTGGTTTTGTGGAACCAAAAAACTTGGCAGCCTTTGTTTAGGCCCGCTTTTCAAATTCTGTTCTATAGAACCAAGATGCTTTGTGGCTTTTGTTTAGGCACGCCCTCCAGTTCTGTTCCACGGAACTGAGAAACTTAGTAGCCTCTATTTAAGCCCACTTTTTAATTTTGTTTTATAGAATCAGGGAACTTGGGGGTTTTGTGGAACACACCTCCAATCTTTTTCAAGGAAGTTTTTTTGGCATCAGTTCATTTTCAATTTAAAATTCATTAAAAATGCACTAGTAGAGTGATATAGCCTGTTAAGAGAGAATTTTTTTGGATAATTGCTAGAAAATCTATTCATTGCTTTATTTAATTACCATAAAATAATGTGAGATAATAGAAATAAATTTACTAATAGTAATCCTTAGATGTCCGATATTTCAAGTCCGCAGAACATTTTAGCCTTTATAGATGATAGACTTCATTTTCCAGCACCTCTCTAACTTTGTAGGGACCTTCCTAGGAGTGAGCGAGTTTTTCCTTCATATGGGTGGGGTTGCTGACAATGCCTCTTATAGGATAAGGTCTCCCTCCTTGAAGCTTCTTACCTTGACCTTTTGATCATAATACTGTCTAACCTAGGCCCGGTGCCTTACCATCCTTGCTTGGATGTTGATTCTTTCTTCCTCTAGTAGGTCCAGATTTGTTTCCAGTGCTTCCTCGTTCACCTCATAGTTAAAGTTTTCTATTCAAATGGAAGAGATTTTTAGTTTTATGGGGATTACTGCCTCAGATCCATAGGTCAACATGAAGGGTGTTTTGCTCGTGGACCTTTTCTATGTTGTCCTTAGTGCCCAGAGTGTTCTTGGTATCAGCTCTTTCTAGATCCTTCCATCTTTTTCCTTAGCCCTATCACAATGCTTTTATTCATGACTTCTGTTAACCCGTTAGTCTGCGGGTGTGCTATTAAGGGAAACTTTTGCTGGATCCCATGAGAAGCACAAAATATCTTGAATGACTTACTTTTGAATTGTGTTTAGTTGTTGGTTATGAGGATTCTCGGAACCCCAAATTGATACATTATACTCCCCATAAGGAAGTTTTGTGCTTGCTTTGCAGAGATGGATCTGGTTGCTTTGACTTCTACCCATTTGATGAAATAATCCACAATGATGAGTATGTATTTTCTCTTACATACTGCTGGTAGGAAAGGACCTAGGATGTCTATCCTCCATTGATAGAATGGTCATGGGCTACTGATTGTTGACAGTTTGGTTGCTAGGACTCGAGGAATAGTGGCTTGCTTCTAGCACTTGTCACACTTTTTGACATATTCTTTTGAGTTTGACATCATGGTGGGCTAGTAGTATCTTTGCCATACTTCTGTGAATGTGGAGATACGGGTGTGGAT
Organism: Pouteria campechiana; assembly: GCA_036873735.1. NCBI lineage: Eukaryota > Viridiplantae > Streptophyta > Magnoliopsida > Ericales > Sapotaceae > Pouteria > Pouteria campechiana. The sequence continues at coordinate 15,028 of JAYJMB010068361.1, forward strand.
GTCCTCTTCTATATAGCTTGTCATCCAAATAGATGAATTTAGCTGTGAATTGTGCCAGCTTTTTTGCTTCTAGTGGATTTGCTAGTTTTTCTCTTCTTTTCAAATATGCATGGATAGGATCCATCCAAGAAGGTTCCTGGTCCTCTATCACCATTTGCTCGACTTTAGGGATGTCGGGTGCCATGAGATATTCCATCAAGACTATTCTTTGTGTAAGGAAGGATGTCTCTATAGCCAGTTTTGACAGTTTGTCAGTTTGTACATTTTCTTCCCTTGATATTTATGTGATAGCTGTTTTGCGGATCTGTTCCATCATTGCTTTGGCAACTGACAAGTATTGCTTCATTAGTGGTTTTTTGGCTTCGTATTCCCTTGTCATCTACTTTACTACCAATTGGAGGTTGCTGTGGATGACCAAGTTGTGGATTTTTAGCCTCCAAACAATCCTAAGCCCTACTAATAGAGGTTTATGCTCAACTCCATTATTGGTAACATGGAAGTTAAACCGTAATGCGTATTCGATTCGGTTCCCTTCTAGACTTTGTAGGATGAGCTTGACGCTAGAACCCTCTTTGCTCCATGAGCCATCCACATGCAGACTTCACAATGGGGTTGGCTCGAGTGGCAGATCTATTGTTATGCTTTTGTTTAATGGATATGTAAGAGGAGGGGCCTGCGTGGACGGATCTGTTGTGAATTTAGTTATTAGTTTTGGATCCGTAAACACTAGGGAAGTTTCTTTCTAAGTCATCTCTTCTACTTTGCTGGTGCATTCAACGAAGAAGTCAGCCATGATCTATCCTTTTATGGTTGCTCTAGGTAAGAATTCAATGTTAAATTCATTGAGTTTTATGGACTATTTGACAAAGTGGTTGAATAGTTCCATCTTCTGGAGGAGTTATTTGTGCGGTTGATTTGTGTTAACTCGAATCAAATGCCCTTGAAAGTACGGTTAGAGCCTTCTTGCTACAATTATCAGAGTGTAAGTAATTTTTTCATTGGTGGGGTACTTCACCTCAATGCCTCTCAGGATTCTACTAATATAATATATTGACTTTTTATGTTGATCTTGTTCTCTGAACAAGGCCGCTGCTATTGTCTAGGATTTGACTACAAGGTAAAGAAATAAGGTTTCCCCCTTTTTCGAGGCACTCAGCAAGGGGAGAGAGGTGAGGTATAACTTGAGTTTTTTGAAGGCTTTTTGGTTCTTTGGGTTGACCTCTTTGTTGTTCGGATCCATTACTATCTCCTTGTAGAGAGCTTTGAAGAATGAGAAACTCCTTTCTACTAATTTGGATAAAAATTTATTGAGTGTTACCAACCTTCCAGTCAACCGCTGAAGCTCCTTGATGCTGTGGGGTGTTGTCATATCTTGAATTACTCGGATCTTTTTGGGATTCGCCCCATGTCTCTTTGTAATATTAGGAATCCTAATAACTTTTCTTACATTACCCTAAAAGTGCACTTTTGAGGGTTTAGCTTCATCTTATGGCTTTAGAGAGTTTTGAACGTCTCCAATAGGTCTTGGATGTGGCAAACTCAAGTTTTGCTTTTTACCACTATGTCATCAATGTATGCTTCCATTTTCCTACCCACTTTGTATTTGAACACACTATTCACCATTCTTTGGCAGGTTGCTCCTGCATTCTTCAACCCGAATGATATCACTTTATAACAAAAGGTTCCCACATTAGTGATAAAATTTGTCTTTTCTTGATTCAGCTCATGCATCTAGATCTAATGGTACCCTAAGAAGGCATCCATGAATGTGATTAGCTTGTGACTTGTGGTAGAGTCCACCAGTTGGTTGATGTTGGGAAGGGGATAACTATCTTTTGGGCAAACTTTGTTTAATAAAGTGAATTCTACACACATGCGTCACTTTTCGTTTGGTTTTTTCACCATGATCGTGTTTGTTAGCCACTCAGGGTAGTGCACAGGTTTGATAAATCCTAACTTTAGAAGCTTTTTCACCTTTGCTGCTATGACTTCCCTCTTCTCCTATGAGAATAACCGTTTCTTTTGCTTCACAGGTTTGTGGCCATCGTCAATCACTAATTTGTGAGAGGTGACTAACGAGTTTAGCCTTAGCATGTCAGAGGGTTCCCAAACAAAGACATTGGCAATCTTCCTTAGCAAATTGATTAATTTTTACCTCAATGGAGTCTCCAAAGAGGAGCTGATTTGAAAAGTTTTATCTACAAAATAGGGGATCAGGGACACCGTATCTAAAGGTTCTATTGGCTCACTTTGGGTGATTTACTTCTCATATTTGGTCTTCATGGTATCTATCTGCATGTTTTTTGATACCTTTTCATTGATTGAGATTTAATAACACTCTTGAGCAATTTTTCAATTCTCTCTAGCAATGCCTACTTCACCTCCTGCAAGGAATTTGACATAAAGGTGATATGTGGATATAACTGCTCTCATTTTATTAAGGCCAGGGTGCCCCAATATGGCTTCATAAGATGATGGCATGTTTATCACCAAGAAGTTGAGAATTATTGTAGTCTTCTTAGGACTGTCTACTATTGTAAAGGGAAGAGTGATGATCCCATTTAGAAATATGCCATCTCCTATGAAACTTATTAACCATCCTTCAGAAGTTTGAAGTGCCTTCCTAAAGATTTTCATCTTCTCGAAGCAGTGATAAAATAAAATATTTGCAGATGAACCACTATCCACCATGATCCATTTTACTTGGAATTTTGAGATTAGTGTGGATATTACCACTATGTCATCTTAGGGATCCGCACTACTGGGTATGTCCTCTTTTGAGAAGATGATGGGGATGTCTTTCTCTTCCCTCTTCCGCTTGGAGCTTTACCCTACAATATTCACCTACTCGAGGTGTGCTTACGATCTTGTTGCGGGATCGCCAGGAATGATGTCAATGGTTCCTGTTATGGGCTGATTTGCTTCTGCTGTAGCATCCTTGTTACTTCTCTCTAGTGTTATTTCTTTTTGGGCATGATCTTTCATTTTAGTTATTGATCTTTGGGAGTTACTTGTTATGAATTGAAGTAACTTGCCCCTTTTTATGAGCTTCTTAAATTTTTTCTTCAAGATGCAACATTCCTCCGTGTCATGGCTAACATCTATATGGAAAAGATAGTACTTCTTAGGATTGATGTTGTTTCTGTTTCTAATCTTAGGTGGATTAGGAACCTGATATCCTTGTCTCCGGATCTCGTGGAGCACATGAGTTGCTAAGCAATTTAAAAGGGGGTAATTAGATGCACCTTATTCTCTTTCTGATGGCCTACTTCTAGCAGATCAGCTGTTTGGCCTCCATAGCTTCTTTCTCGACTTTGGGGGGGGAGGGAATGACTCCATTTTCTTTTAAAGTTTTCTTCTTTGGTGCTTTCATCTGCATCTATATAATGGTTTATGGCTTTCAGAAGTTCTAAGTAATCTTTTAGGGCCCATTGATGAGCTCATAATATACCATATTTAATGCCTAGCTTCATATATGTTTTGGACTCTCTTTTGATGTAAATTTAGTGGTTTATAAGCACTTTCCAATAAATTTGCACTGAATTGGTTATTACTTAATTTTATGTTGATTTGTGATTTTTATTTGTAGATAAAAGTGAAAGAAGACAGGTTGAAGAATTTATGAGCTCTATGCATTTCAATCAAGTGTTGCTTTGGCATTTGAAGTAACATTGGGTACTTGGCAGAAGTGAAAATATAACATCAGAATCTTTGATGAAATGCCGTTAGAAGTTATGAAGTAGCAAAGTATTAATGTTAGTTATTCTGACTAAGTGTAGTGAATTTCTGAGCAATGAATATTAACGTCAGAATATATAAAGACGTAAGTATCTATCTCAGAATCTTAGAACCATCAGAAGTTTTGGAGGATTTTGTAGTCATCAGAAGTTTTGGATGAGTCTGTCGTCATCAGAAGCGTGTCTTGATATGAATTTCTGAAGTAGCTTGCCCTTTAGAAGTGCGTCAGAATCTCTGAAGGAGTCTTGATATGAAGAAGTGATTCTAAATGGGTTCTGAATCATATCAAAAGTACAACTGAAGTTTCTAAAGAGTTGCTGAATAGATTTTGAGTGGTTTTGAAGTTCTCAAAAGTGCAAAAAAGGTTTCTGAAGAGGTGCTAAATGGGTTTTGAGGCTTGTAAAAGTATGTTAGAAGAGTTTCTGAGCTAGGTTCTGAGGCTTGCAGAAGAAGTGCTAAGTAGGTTCTGAGGCTTACGGAAATGCAACAAAGTTTTTTGAAGACATGCCAAATAGGTTTTGAATAACATCACAAGAAGTTCTGAGTGATTTCTGACATTTTCAGAAGTCCAATGGAGGCTCATAGAAGAGGTTCTGAGGCTTGTAGAAGTGCTCAAGAGTGCAACATGAAGTATTTTTAAGTTCTGAGAAGTGCAATAGAAGTTGACAGAAGGTCTTAGAAGTGCAATATAAGTGGTTTCTAACATTCTCAAAATTGTAAACAGAATTTTTGAAGAGTTTAAAAATAACTTCAAAAGTGTTATAGAGGTTCTCATAAATCCAACATAACTTCTGAAGTCATGAAGTATTAATCTCAAAAGTGTGATAGTGTGACAGAATCCTAAAGGGGTTCAAAGGCTCGATCTTATGAAATTCTGAAGCTCCATCAAAACTTCTAACAGGGACATGGGAAGTTATAAAAGGAAGCAAGAAAAGGATTTCAAGTTTTGCAATCATGTATAGTTTAGAGAGTTTTCTTTTTATTTTTATTATGAACTAATTTTATTTTTCTAGGGCAAAGATATAGCCCTCGATATTTATTGTTAATAGAGATTATTAGTTTATTAATTTAATATCATCTTATTTTATTCATTGTGTTTAATGCAATCATCTGATTTATTTAATTGTATAATCACCAATTATGTGAATTAGCTTGATGATCTTTGAGTACGTGGTTAGGAATAGATGCTATATACTAAACCATGTATTGTGCTCTTTTGAATGAATGGGTAAATGGTTAAGGTAGACATCATATGCTAAACTTTCTACTTGGTTTATTAAAGTTCTTCTGATATGCATGAGTTTTCAATCTCAATTACATTACACACTATAGGTAACTGGAATGAGAGAAAATACTTGATTTAAACCTAGACGCCTAATGATAATAATCATATAGTGGATAGAACAAACTCAAGATATTGAATTGATACTAACATTTTAACAATATTGAATATCATTAAGTGGTGAAGGTAGATCCCTAAACTCTTATGACCTGTGAAATCTCATCAACTTACCATCCATTTCTGTTCTAATATTGAATTTTACACTTTAATTTAATTAGCATCACTTCATCTTTTGAGTTAGAATAGTTTAATAACTAGATATAATTGAATCAGTTTGACAGTTCTCTATGAGATCGACCATTACTAAGTACACTATACTACTATACACTTGTGCACTTGCGAGGTATTATAATTTGACTATCACCTATAGACACAATTGATATCTTACTTTTGTGTCTGTTATTCCACTCTGGAGTGCCACTACAGTGACATTGGATCTAATTTCTTTACGTCTTGCAAATGATGATTGAATCTTTGATGTATTTGTGAAGGGTTTCATTCTCCTTTTGCTTACTGACATTAATGATTCTATTGTTCTTTTCTACCTTTGCTGTTCAATGAAGCACTTCCAAAAGTACTCTTCCAGATCACTGAAAGAGCTAATGGATTTTGGTCCTAAGGTTTGGTAACATAATAATGCTGCTCCCCTGAGTGTTGGCAGAAAAGTACGACACTTTATGGTAATAGAGACTCCTACAAAGGTCATTTGTCCATCATACTTAGTGAGATGGTTGTCTAGATCTGTGGTGCCGTTGTAAGCTTCTAGGGACAACATCCTGAACCCTTTCAAGATTGGTTGCTCCAAGATTTCTTGAATGAATGGGGAATGCTTTGTAGTGTTTTGGCTTTTAACATGCCATTGAGTGTTCTACTTTTCATATCTTATAATATTATCCTCGGGGAGCTTCTTTGTCTCTGGATGAGATGATGCTTCCCTCTCCTAGATATAGACGTTCTATCTTTGGGTTGATTCTAGGATGGTATTGATGGCTCAGATTGTGCAACTAACTGCTTCTTATTCCACTAGCATCTCTAGAGCATGGGCGATCTCCAGATCCGCTGGTTAAAGTCTAGGTGGGAGACTAATAGGTTGTAGTCCAAAAACTAGGACAATAGAATGAGGCCTGGATCCCACATGATTTCTGGGTATATTTCCAACCAAATCCATCTGATTTGGGGAGGTAGAAGTGGTCCCCCCACAAGGTCATTCCTAGTGGGGGTTTCGCCTATAGAATTGCCTTATTGCTGCATAAACTGTTGCATCATCTCTCACATTATTTGTTGCATCATCTATTGATTTGTTGGTTTAGGTTGACCTAACAAGTCTCTAGGTGTTGTGGCAACACTATTTTGGTTTGAGGTGGATGACGCATTGTTGGTTGTAGTAAGGAATGGAGAGCACTTGTAGTTCCTCGAGCTTCATTTAACATCTTCAAGCCTTTCAAAATGTTTCCATTTTGCTCTCAAGAATGTTGCAGAAAGATAAACTATACTCAACTTGAAAATAACCTTTATGATTACAAAAGGAAGACATAAAGAAAATTCTTTTTACAAAATTAAGTATATAAAATTTCATATATACTTAATTCAAGAAAAACAGAATCTAAAGTGTTGAAGACATGCTTGGAAGCCAACAAACCATCTTCGAAGACCTTCTTGTGTGCTTTGGAGAAAATCGCTTTGCTTCAGACACATCTTAGAGAAGACGGTTGAAGGTTCAAAAAATGACATGATATGGCTCAAAAACATTCAGACAAGCATTGGAGTCTTCACAAGTATCAACTTACTTTAGAGAAAATTTAAATACTTCGAATAAGTCACAGCATGCTTCAAAAAAAAATTAAAGAGCTTCAAAGAAGTCATGAAAGTCTCGGAGATATCTCTGTACACTTTGAAAACAACATGACAAGCTTTAGAGATAATCAGTTATGCTTTGGAATAAACATACTTCGGAGAACCTGAAGTCATGTTTCGGAAAGAATTCAGACAATCTTCAGAACAATGATCATGCTTCAGAGATGTCAAAACCTTGCTTCGGATATGTTAATCAAGCTTGAGAGATGCTTGATCAAGGCTTCAAATTACTTTTCCTAAGACAATATAAGTTCAGAAAATTTGAACTTCTCTCAACAAGTGACTAACATAACTAAGAAGGATTACTATCACTTTAGAAAATCTAAAAAAAAAGTCAGATTATTCAAAATCAGTCAAGACATCACATGTTCACTTGTCTCTTTGGAACACTTGATATGAAAAGTGAACGTTTGGAAAAGTCAGTGATAGAAGTGATAGATCGATACCAGAAGGCAGCAAAGTTAGATGTCAGATAAAAGATAAGGTAAAGAAAAATATTTTCGAATATTTGAATGTCTGCCAAGATCAGCAACGGAAAAATCTCTCTCAACCTATAAAAGAGAGATTCAGAAGCAGAAGAAAATAACCCGATTGAATATTTTTTGAACTTTGTTGATCACACGAAGAGCATTCAGAATCTTCCTCCAAAAGTTCAACCCTAATGGATACAACTCAGTCAGAGCAATCAAAGTTCAAATCTCTACTCGATCAAGGAGTTTGAATCTTTTACTCTTATTGTTTAATCTTTCACTTAGAATTCTAATTTTATGTACAAATCTGCTTAAGTAAGAAGCATTAATCTATACACTTTTTTTTAGTGTTTGGCAACTCAAGTAGAGTGCTTGGTGTTTATATACAGAGATAAAAAAGTAGGGAACTTGCTGAAAGGGTGTAAGTTTATTGGTGAGCTTTGGAAAACCAACAGGTTGTGAAAGTTTCTGGTTAGCTTGGAAAACTAGTAGGTTAGTTGGTGAGCTTGTTGTAAAACCAATGTGTATTTGATCAGGTTGATCAAGGTATTAGTGGAACCTAAGCTTAGTAGAGAAGATTGACTTAGAGAAGTGGAGAAGGAAATAAGGAAGGGTCAAATCACTATAAAAATCTTGTGCTATTTATTATGTAATTGTTTTATTTATTCTTTTAGCATCATAATCATTTAATTTAGGCCAAAAGTCAAAAACTCAATTCACCCCCCCTCTTAAGTCACCATTGCATAAGCGACTAATAAGTGGTATCAGAGCTGACTTCACTAGTTAAATCTTAATTACGAGTATATTAACTTGTGAAGAGATCCAAAATGGCTGGTATGTTCGACAATACATCTGCTAAAGGACAATATACTTTTAGACCCCCTCTCATCTCCAATAAGAGATGAGGCATTACCTCATAAATGATTTTTCAGTATGAGGAAAGAGAAGTTTTGGATTATATGAAGTAAAATCTAGACATTTCATATGATATGAGTAATTTTGGACATAGAACTGAATTTCGCATAGTCTGAGCTTATAACTTCATATGTTGTGAAGGATTTAGGATATCAGAAAGGGTTTCAGAAAGTATGAAGTTATAACTTCATACGATAGGAGATTTGTTTTAATTCATTTGAAACAAAGTGTAATACAAGCTCCAGATGTTGTGAAGTGTAGTTCACAAACTCTGAAGGTTAGAAGGTTTCAAGATGTGAAATTTAAGTGCTTAAATAATAATTTCTGAAAATTTTCATATATCACATCACTTCATAAACAAACAATGCAAAGTGTATCCCTATGTATTCACATAAGTCATTCTTAATTCTCTCATTATATTTACATGTTGAACGGAATAAATATATCAACATATATACTAATTTTCAAATCAGAATAAGTAATGTTGGTTAGAATCAATTCAAATACACATCATTTCAATCAGTTTCTTCAAATTTCATAGCGAGAATGCATATTAAATCCTCACTATATGTGCTTTCATGAAGTTCTCACAAAACATGATTTCCTTTTTGAGCAATTCTAAAATATGAAATGAGTGTATCCAATTTCTTCTCTGTTCTCTCTTGTACTTTTCTTAGATCTTCCATTTCTTTTCTTACTTTCTTCACTTCTAGTGATGGTATTTTATATGCAAAGGATCTAGGAATATCAACTTTGAAAGAGGCCCTAAGAAGTGATGAATCTCTTTCTACAATGAGACTATCCCAATCAAGTCTCTTTTCTCTTTCTTCATTCTCCTACTCCCCTTGGGAGGGTGTTGATTCTTCTTCTTCATCATCATCTTCATTCTCATTATCATCTTCCATCTTTCTTCCATTCTTTACATCCATCTCTGCTAGATAATCAGATACTTGAATACTCATTCTTTTTAGTAGAGTTTCTCTTATTAGATCCTTTTTGAGTATAGACACAATTAGACATGATTCTCCAAGCACGAGACTTTAAAATGCTCAAATATTTTTGTCAATCATACTCCTTAAGGCACTAAATGATCTGTTCTTTGGAGCATGTGTCCAAAAGCTGTGAATAGGATTTTTGGGAGGCTGACCTTTTGATAGGTATATATTTTCCATAATATTCTTGCCTCATTTGTAGTTACTTGCTGTTGGGTATGGAAAATCAAAAGGCGCCAACTGATCATCTAAGGGATAAAATCTAAGCCCTTTAAATCTGTCCACAC
>JAYJMB010068372.1:0-14610 GCA_036873735.1 Pouteria campechiana
CTTAAAGTTCTATATATGACGATATTTTTAATTTTCTACTTATCCAAAATAGTTTACTCTTTTAAAATAAAGGTGTTTCATCAGTTGATAGCAAGTTTGTATAGCATCTTTCCACTTTTGATTTGTGGTGTTCAACTACTGATCCATGTAATAATTGGTACTATAAATGTAACAACAAATTTGGTATAAAACACAATGACTTATATTGCTATATTGAGTTTGCTCATATGTACGTGATTAATTCATCTTTTATATGCTTTTCAAATATGTGGCAACATATAACTAAATTCAACCAATTAAATAACTGCATATACTTATATGCAGCCAGCAAAAAAATGATTGCATATAGTTTTCTGTGACTGTTTTACACTGGTTGGCTATATATAAGTTTATAAGTTTATATGTAGCCAATGTAAAATGGTCCCATAAAACTATATACAACCAACAAAACATCAACAAAAAATGGTTGATTATAGTTTTATGTAGCCAACAAAATAGGAACATCTAACTATATGCAAATGGTTGCATGTACTTATGTATAGCCAACAAAATAATTGCATTTGACTATTTGAAACAAGGCATATGCAGCCAACAAACAATTGATTTCGTTAATTGTAAAAGACCAAATGCAACTAAAAATAGACTTTTTGCAGCTTAAAGTATTGGTTACATTAAGTGGTTTTTGCTATAGTGCTCCTCATGCATTGGCATATGATTAGCTAGTTTTAATGTATGTCCCACCTAAAGGGTTACTACTTGTAATTTTTTGCTTTCTTATGTTTATTTTATATTCTTAATTTCATGACATGTTTTTGTCTTCCAAAGGTGGTCCAATAATTCAATTATAAATGTCAAAATAAAAGTTTGCAATCCAATTAATGGTTAAGGGGTCAATCCCATTAGACCACAAACAAATGGCTAAATGCGCCCAAAAACCAAAGCTAACAATTGTTCGTTTTAAGCCATCGAGCTCAATCTAAAGGTTGTAAGTCTTAATAAGAATACTTCAGTAAACTTGAATTGTCTACCAAAAATCAATTAATAAATCAAATTTATATATCCATATATTAAGATGAAATCTAATTACGTTGCATGAAGAAATTTTTTTATTTTAAATGCTTTATTTTCAGACATAAAGTGTAAATTGAATTAATTTGATTCAGCCTATTAGAGCTTAAGCTTCTAAAAATTTAAGTTGAGCTCGATTTGTAAATTTGATTTCCTTCGAGAATAGATTTTTGTAAGCCGTGCAAGAAAGCTTGTAATCTAGTTTTAGCCTAATTGCCGCAGGAGTGCTAGATACCCATATGACCTAAGACAGGCACGGCTAACAACTCACCTCTTAAGCAGCTGAATTAACTCATATGATAAGGTGTAGTTTCAAGATCAAGTGTTGTGTTGGCTTCTCGAGTTGATAAACTAAACCAAGATCTTACTCTAGATGTGTCAAATCAGTAGTCTTTGGGAGTAGGAAAGAATTGGTAAGGATCCGTGTGTGGATAGAATGTATCAGAAGAATGACGTCTTAAAAAAGTACAGTAGGAAATGATATCTGAGCTTTTCAATAAAAAAAAAGGAAGGATAATTCAAAATATAGATAATAATAAAAAAATAAAATTCTTAAAATAGTTAAAATTTTATAACAATTTAAAAATGAGAGTAAAGGAGAGTGTATTACTAATACACTTGCTTCTTATTTCATGCAAACGAAGCCTAAAGTTGCACCAAGCCACCTCAAGATTTTAACATGAGCCCTGCGTTTCGCCTTCAGATATATTTTAAGAGGTTCTTTTCAAAAAAAAATAAAAAAACAGGTCGACTTTTGCGGCGTCTTCATGAAATTCAACACTTGCACCAATTATCTAGGCAGCCTTCTTCAAAAATCAGGACACGCCAATCAATAAGTGGGCCTGCAATGACAACATCCAATCAATCACGACCTTCAAGTTCAATATCCAAGAAACGTGTACGGTTTCACTAGGGAAAGAGACATCTCCATGCGCAAAAACTTGGTGGAATTAAAAACGCTAGCACATTCAATTGTAGCAGCTTTAACTGGTTGTTTTATACATGTTTGAAGTAGGTGAGAGCAGTGGGAGCAAACCAAAAGGAGATCGGAGAGAGGAAAAGAGGTACTCAAGGCTTTGGTCAACAGACAACGACGGAAGCTATATCATCCCATGTGAGGTTTTAAGATTCTGTTTGGAGTAGTCTAAATAAAAGAAATTTCCCAAGTAAAATTCATGATAAAGCAAGTTGACAGATAATAGTGAGGGAAAAGGTAATTTTGTAGGTAGAGTTTATTTGGTAACAAGGAAAGGAAATTTTCTCCTTTTTTCTGCCCTTTTCATCCTCTTCTACTTTAAAAATTAAAAATCAAGCAGTCGTAATAAGGAGTTGTCAAAAGAAAAGATCCATAGAATCCTAACCTCACCTGTTTTACGTGGGGTTCTAGCATTTATTTTTGGTTCTATTTTCTCAAAATTACTTCAAATTAATTTTTCTCTAAAACAAGAAGTTATGAAGATGCTATGCAACTTGGTTTCTCTAGAAGCACAAGGCGTTATGACAACATGGTTGTTAAATAGCTAATTTCGGTGTCGTTGTGAGTAGGTATTGAAGTGCTTAATACCCCAATCAACTACCAAACCAATGAAAAATCTAACCTTTGGAATATATCCACAATTTGAATTTCGTGGGAGCCTACTACAATCATTGCAATCTTATCTATAAACTGTTGTAAAAAAATGAACAGAAAAATTCGTCGACAAACTCTTCTCATTGTCGATATCTATAAATAATGAGAAAAACACTAGCAAGTGAAATTTTAGTAGGCAATCTTGTCAGTTCTCATTGTCAATAGCTAAAGAGAGAAAAACTCTTCCCAGTTAAATGCTTATCAAAATAAAGAAAGAGAAGCAACGAAGCTCATCGCTATCTCTCACAGTTTTCCCTTTTTGACAAAATATATACCAGAACTACTATCTCATGTACAAGATATTATTACTGTCTTGAACATTATTAATTAATTAATTACATTTAATTACTAAGTGTAAATTAATAAATGAGATTGACATCATCAACACAACTAAGCTTGATTGAAATGGAGTATAATAAATTGAATTTTTTTAATCTTGAATTTCTAAGAAAAAAATGTCATGTAATCGCATGTACTTTTCATGCACCCACCACTGCATGTGTAATCCTAGTTATCATGTCAATGGTCTGGAAAATCAAATCTAATCTAGATGTCGTCCAATTCTACATGTGTAAAATATTGTCAGATGCGTTTGCATGCGTAGTGGAGAGAAAAATGGCGACATCGGACCAAACGGACTATAAAGATGTAGTTTGACGATGCTTTCATGGCGCATGTGGTTGTGAACTTTCAGTAGGCAAAAGTCAAGGGAAGCAAGCACTACTTCCTTTGTGTCACAGACTGGCTCCCATGCATTCAATGTTTCTACCTAACTCGGCCTACATACCAAACATTTCACATCATGCAAGCTCTAAACATAGGTCACACGAAAATACCTTAAAAATCTAAGTTAAGTATATACTTAAAATATTTAATTGCAAATTAGTCAAATAAAATCAATCACTCATACAGTGTCTTTTGATATCTCATTATCATATCAATGCTTCACTCTACAAAGATATGCTAAAGAAGACATACATCGAGACATTAGAGTGGATCCTCTTCAATCATTCCTTCCATTATTGTCCTCCCCACCTTGGATTGCTTGAGATTCCAAACACTTAGCTTTGTTTATCAGGACGTGTAATCTCTGCTTCACTTCACACCTTCTATCATGCTACACTACATTCTAATCAAATCTAGTAATATCTACTACACCTTGTATTCCTTCTTTAAATTATTATCATTGTATATTAATCAATATTTTTTATCTTATCAATTATTTATTCCTATATATCTTTATTTTTAATCATTTATTCCCATTTTTAATCGATATTCATCTTTTTTTCTTTTTAAATTACGCTTCCAATTACACTTATTTTGCCCTTTTTACAGTACAGTCGATGCTGTACCACACCCAAATATACACTCCTTTCTGATCCTCGGACCATGAATAAGAGATGTTAGATAAAACGACACAGGTCTACTGACTGCTTCCATGGTTTGAGTTAAAACTGGATTGGTGATTGGAATCGTACGGTTGGCAGTTTAAGGGTCCGTCATCAAGCATCGCTCCCATTGACTTTTACTAGCATAATTAATCAAACTTCCTATAAACAATTTCAATCTGGACCGTTGATTTGCACTCCCCTTCAATCAGGAAGTAACATCACTCATCCAAATTTGATTTTCCTTGCTTGGGTGGTCCACTGGGAAGCGTGTCATGGGGTGGCAATGAACATGACCACTCACAAACAATTATCTCTGTAACACATCAATGTTCAGGAAATGTCTAAGAAAGTTTCAATGAATAAACATTCAAATATTGATGACATTAATGACTGGACTATGATCCTCATCTGGGTCTACAGGATGGACGGTCTGGATCAACCGATGAGTGTGGCGTGTGGGGGGTGATCCATTGCAGCAGCAACAAGCCGCTATGAATGGTGCACATCCTTGGCCGTTGGATATCTATATTCCTACATTATTACCATTGTACGTGCGATTTTTGTGGGCCAAAGAACCATTAAATGCAGTTTAATTCATGCAGTTGCACCGAATCATGTGGGACGCACATCAGCATCCTACAATGACAAGGCTACGTGATTGACTTAAGAGTGCCACCTAAAGTTGGCTTTAAGTTTGGATTGATGAGTGGCTTGGATGGATGAATTAGGTTGATGTCAACCTCAACGAGTAATGACTTCCACTCCATTTCCAACTGTCTTAGATTGGCACAAGATTTCATATGCTTCCCTTAAATCTGGATATTTAGATACGTATATTGGCATGCATGCAGCAACTCATGTACAAAATTACTGGGAGTTAGCTCAGGTGGGGCCCACCTAAGAGCGACCGGGAATTTGGGTCGTATTGCAATATACTGGCATGCATCCAAATTCATCCTATGCTGCAGCTAATCTTTTAAAATTAGTTTATTGGACGATTCAAGGAGGTAAGATTCTTTGAAATCTTAGCAGAGCCTTTTCACTTGAATGTATCAATTTTGATATTATGTATTAAACTAAGATACTTAAATTTATTTTTCTCTAGAACTTATATATGGAGACTAAATTATTCATGATGTTGTTACCTTGAAGAAAAAAGAAATCTTTACTGAGGATTTTAAACCGTCCCTAATTCAATTAGATGTCAAATCAGATGCAATGACATGAAGACGACGCAATGCGTGCAAGAGAAAAGATACCACACTGCATTTCGGTTTCCAGGGGCACGTCTTTGCATCCACTCTGCATTGCTTGTGAAAAAACTGTTTTTCCCAAAGAAGCTTCATTGAAAGTAACTTCTAGCGTTATTTAGGAAAATCGGCAGCGAAACTACTCAAATTTCATTTTAAGCTTTTTAAATAAAAATGAACAGCCCCCTGAGGAGGCTTTCAACAAAAGCAAGCATTTAAGAGTTATGAACATATATGGCCAGAAAGGTGTGCAGTGGTAAGTTGGTGATTGTATCTGGTCCCTTCATATGCCTAGCAACGATGTCCCACCCTTTAAATCAAATATATATCCTGCTGGATATTTCGTGGAGTTAAATCCTTTTCAGCCATGGAAATAAGAATTGAAAAAAAACAAAAACGAAAATTAATCCTCACCCAACTATCAAAACTCAAAAGGCATTTATTGGACAGTTAAGCCTGGAGGCACAAACGGGCATGGGAAGGTGTCAGGCTGCAAAGAAGCCTATGTTATCGGTCATCCAGCCACACATTAGACTAGCACTTATGTCACGCATTCCCTGAAGAACGATGCAGCCTAGGTTGCAGTTGTAATGTTGCATGCGTGAATCTAAACCACCACATTCTTGTACCCCACCGTGCAAGAGCAATATTAATTTGATGATCCTTTGAGCCTCCTTCAAAAGCTATCCTATTAATATTCGATTGTGGGTTTATGTTGGATCTGTAAAGAGGCATCCAAGTTTACTTTCCTGTCAAAGCAAAAGCAGTTGGTGTTTAATGAGTTCCCGTGACGTTGGTTGCAGCTGCATCCATACCCATGAAAGTGGTAATTGAATTCCATGAATTTAATTCCCTTTGGTGAGATTGACTTATGTCCAAAGAAATCTACCATGATATTCTCGTTGGCATTTGGTCCAACCATCAAATGCATCTCCCTTCTATAATAAGAGCAACCAACTAGCATGCATTCTAGTAACCAAAACAACCAAGAGAAACCGCCCACTTTAATTTTTATTAGACCCATCAAGCCACCATAATTATATATATATATATATATATATAAAAAAAACCACCAAATACCCCGCCTTTTTCCTGTAATTTGCGCAACTAGCTTCCATGCTATTTTAGGTCTCATAAGTTCTCCCATTATGTAAGAGTGGTATGATCCGTTCAAAACGTTGAAACGACTGCAAGGGTTAGGTTCCATAAATTCTCAACTAATGAATAGAGGCATGGACTGTTTGGAAAGATATAATTCATACAAGTGACTGTGAAAGAAGTCATTCTCAATTAACACAAGGAAGACATTTGGACGGCAAGGAAAGCTTGCTTGTCATCTTGTGTTGTTTCGCGATCATAGATCCGACAAAATAGTGGATTAGATTCATTGCGAGGAGCAAAGTGACAGGCATTTTCACTGCAATTCTCAAAATATCAATGAATGAAAGAAGCTTTACTTTGAAACTCAAAAGATAAAAATTCTTGCGAAGTTACCCATTAGGCGTCTACATGCGGAGTTTAATTTCTATTTAAAAGTAGGCGACCCTGCAACGTGAAGTAGGCATGTAAGAGTGTATTTCTTGAAGGAAAAATGAAGAAATCTGCCCGAGAGGGAAGGATTTAGGGCTGAGTTGGTTGGAGCTTGTTTGCTGACGGATGATCAGGGAAAAGACTGAATTATCGCCATAAGCCTTAAGCTAACACTTAAAATATTATTTAAGATAATATAATTCAAATATTTAATAAATTAAAATATAATATCTTAACAGACACCAATCTGAAAGATAAATATACAAAGCTTAGAATGAATAAATTTTAAACTTATTAAAAAAAATATATAGTTCTATTTTATCTTTTCATTTTTTAAGTCTAGTATATCTTTGTTTAATGAATGGTTTTTAATATTATTTCCACCCATTTATTTAAGAAGGAAAAAATTTGATATCAGAAAAAGAGACAGATTGATGGTGGAATAATTTGATGTGTTAGGTATTTTAGAAATTATGCATTATTTATAAGAATAATTTAGGAAAATAAAAAATTAACAAGCCCAAAAGCACCTCAACGGGTGCTTAATTAAGCTTATACTTGAAAATGTGTTTATATACGGACCTCAAGTGACCATTAGATATATCTTTGCAAAAGAGGGGAAATTAGCTTTGTGGGTTGCTGTTGTGTATTCGAAAGGTCACAGTTTGCATTAAATGATTGCCTCACCTACTTAATGGCGCCTCATAATTAGATACTTTGCTCATCTTCTCTTGCCACAAAAACATAGAAATCTTGATTGACCTGGAACAAGTAGTTGAAAGTCCAACTCAGAAATGTCTCCAAAGAAAAGTATTTGTACCCACTTTCAGTGGGAAGGTGGATAAGCTTTTGCTGTCTGATGAATCGACAGACTTTTTACTTTTTTTTGTTTTTAAGATGATTAAAATCCTTCTCACATGCAACGAAGTGCACTACTGCACTTAATGCATGCATGCCCTTACACGTGACTTATGCTTTTCAACCAGGCACTGTTTCTTTCAAAACACACTCTACTCAAATCCAAAAAGGTTTGGCATCAATTTCTCTTGGGGGTTTTAATGAAGTTTCATCCATTCATCCTATCCAATAAACGTGTATTTAGCAAGGGGCATAAAAATTATCTCAATGAAAGAATTAAGCTGGTTGCAAAATTAGAATCATTTCATGATGGATATATATATATATATAATCATCAAAATTTCCAACTTCTTGTGGCATGCATGCATAGATTTCTAATCAAAATGATTTTAATTACTATTATTAAATGAATAAGGATAAAAATCAATGGATTTATTAGATTTTGTCAAATCATCTCGATGAGCCCAAATTTCCAAAGTACACAATTTTTTGTCAACTCTATCTTTTCAGCAATTAAATCAATTTTTGTATCATTAATTTTATGATTTTTATTATCAACTATATCTTTCACACAATTACCATTTTTTTAATCTTTATTTCATTATGGAATTTACCAATATTACCTCATTGATGGTTACAACATTCTCCATCCCCGCCCGCACCCACCCCCCCCCCCCCTTCAAAAAAAAAAAGTTCAATTATGGAAGCCCATGGTTAGCCTTGGATTGGGTTGTCCACTGCAACTAAAATCAGCAAAGGCAACCAGCCAAACATAGCCATTTTGGGCTTGGCTGCATTAAGCATCAAAAGCAGCCCTTTTTGGTGACATTAAGCTCAAATGTAGCCATTTTTTTTTGGCCAAACACAGCCAAAATTTTGGCTGCATTTGACACCAAAAGTAGTTGAATTTGAGTGGCTGCATTTGCCATCAAATACCGCTCTCTGTTCATAGTTAACTTTTACATAGGATTGATTGACCTCCACAAAAAAGAACTTAGGAGTATAAAGGAAGAGTTAGCAAGCGCTAACCAATGGATTGATGGAATATCAGATGAGACAAGACACATTAGGTTATTGCTAGAGTCATGATTCAATCAGCCGATACTTTTCTCATTAGTCACATCTTAATTGGGCATTCCAGATTTTCCTATAGGTCATTTAATACTTTAAATTTGATAAATTAGTGCATATTGACTCTATTCTTGTTTCAAATCATTCATGACATAATATTTCATGTGAATAGGTCTGTCAAACAATGAGAAGAGTGAAGGAAAATGATCTCCTTATGAAAACTATACACTCGTACCACCAATGTGCAAAAGCTATAATTCCCTAATAGTTTAAAAGAGGCCTCGACTTCTGGGTGACCCTCAAAATTTTTTTCTTTATTTATTTCATTAAGTGTAAATGATCTTCTATTTTACCCTTTCAACAATGTGTAAAGTTATCATATATAACGTTTGTTCATTCATGGGGTTTTTATGTGTGATTCTGCATTATATATAATATATTTCTATTTCTTGTTTCTAAGTATTCACCTATACTTATGAAAGAATAAGTATCATCATGGTAAATAAATATAGCAATTGGTCAAATATAATAGGATGTTCTATTGGGGGCATTTGATCTAAAGCAACCAACAATTTGACTGCATTTGTCCAAATGCAGCCAAAAAATTTAGCCTTGTTTGATTAAATGTAGCAAAATTTTTTTGATTGTATTTGGCCAATGCGACCAAAATTTTTTAGCTACGTTTAGTCAAACACAGCCAACTTAGAAAGAACTGCATTTGAGTAAATGCAACCATTTGTGGTTAGCTACGTTTGCTCAAATGCAACAAAATTTTTTTAGCTAGGTTTGACCAAATACAGCCAAATGTGATTTGGCTGCATTTGAGCAAACGTTGCTAACCTAAAATGACTACATTTGTTTAAATGTAGTCATTTTGTATTGGCTGCGTAAATCATATTCAGCTACGTTTGGTCAAATACAGCCAACCAGCTGGTTGCTTTTGAGCAAACGCAGCCGACCTAGAATAGTTGCGTTTGCTCAAACATAACCACCTAGTTGGGTATGTTTGCTATCAAATATAGCTAAAAAAGTTTGGCTACTTTTGGCCAAATGCGACAATGCAGAAGTAGCCAGCCGGCAGCCAATTTTTTTGTTGTGTTAGGCCAAATGCAAACATTTTGGGGCCTAATGCATCCAAAAAGTTAGTTGTGTTTGAGGTTTTTTGTTGTATGACATCATAGTTGTTAGCACTAGTAACCCTTGCAGGCCCATCAGCTCTGATCTTGAGTTAATCTAGGGCAAATTGGAGCTCACAAGTAATATTGGGTTCATCCAATTATGCATCATGTTTTAAATATGATTTACTTGTCATGCAAAAAATTACCCAAATCAAGCATTCAAATGGGGCATACTATATATTTTAATCATAAATAATCTATATCACATTACATAGATTGTTTAAATTATTAAATATATTTTAATTAAATAGATAAACAATAAAATTCTTATACATAAAGTTTGAAGTATCATATATTTCGGAGTGTATATTCAATGTATACTCTTTTTAGTATAGCCCATGCATGCGAATGTTTGATTTTGACTTTTTTTTCCATGGAAAAAAATAAATTATATTTAAAATGTTGTATAAGATGGAATAAAATCAAAATCACATAGCCCCGCTTTACCTTCGGATTTCAGAGAGGGTTTTTAATCTGTCTACAGCCTTTTGTAAAATGTCCAGCTGTTCGACTCAAGTGGGCAACAACAATCGGTTTTGCACCAGTGAGGTTGTACGTTAAGCATTCGTAGCCAAAGACTGGATTGCTAGCCTTTGAATGCTTCTTTTCTTTCCTCCAAATATTCTTTTGGAAACTAAGATTGAGGACAGTGTTGTTACTGAGTGGGCCATCACTCAATGGATTGCATGTATGCATGCAGACTACAGCTGGAAATATGCAGAGGAGGTTTTAAATAGCTGCTGCTGCCAGTGTATTCCTGGTTGAAGCCATGTGACCAGGTGGCTGGCATGCTTCACACTTTCACGGCTACAGTATCTTCACGTGCTCCAATCTAATGCCCACATGCATTTACTCTCCCATGCCAATAAATGATGGTTCAACTTATATAAATTACGTTGTATTTTAACCATCCAATTCATGAATATTTTTTTATACTTGAATAAATGGTTCTACAAAATTTTAAATTATTTTAAAGCTTAGGTAAGACTTTTCATATGATTTCGGGCATTTCACACATTTAACTAAGTTTCCGATTAGCATAAATTTTTGAACATCATCTGAATAATTAAAATGTACTAAGTTTGATGATTTTTTCGAATTTAATTCATGCATCATAATCGGCCTTAAAACAATGTTCGCACTGAGCTTTTTGTGCAAACATTTGTATTTCATTGTAACCGGCACCTGGTAAAATTAAAAAAAAACATATAGTTGTTTTACTTCCAATTTCATGCCAGTAAATGGGCTACACAGGCTAGATAAGTGAAATTACCTAATAAATAAAATAAAATAATTGTTTTTTGTTATCCTCAAGTAAAGGAAAATTAAGGAATCAAAAGTTTAAATTTTTATCCTGTCGTGGTGCCGAAAACAGAAGCACGGGCAAGAGTTTATTCTTACCTGCCCCGATTACTGTGGCAATTTAAAGTATATTACATCATAGCTTTTTTAGAAGTATGTAATAAATAAAAGGAATTAATTTGCAAAAAAGATAAAATAGTTGGCTCTGCATGATCTCAATTATTGGGTAACGTGGGAATTTTACCCATAAGAACCCTCTTGAATTTTGATAGATGATCATCAACCGATTCCGGGTTTCCAACCCATTGGGACGACGAGCGATACTTGGGCCAGACATTTACTTTCAGTCCATGCTTCGATCGCAATTGGGTCAGACACTTGGAGGACTTGCTTGTCCTGTGCAGGCCCACTGACATTGGTTGAGTCTTCATCGTTTTTCTTATCTGAAATGAGCAAAAGGACTGAGCAGACACGCTTGCAACCGAAGGATTGACAATTCCGCAATTGCAACCACTGCAGATTTTGAATGGAAGTTAGAACCATTGCAAGCAAAACATGATATGCCAGTAACAAGGTAGGAGAAATTGAAACACAAAACTGTGAGTCAATCTAGAATGGTCTTAATCATATAGAAAAAAGAAAAGAAAGACAATTACCACCACCACAGAGAGAAAATGCAAGCCAATATATATTTGACAAGTTTCATAAGCATGCTATCAACCTGAAACTTCCGCTTTAAAGTTAATTAATTGAACAATGAGTTGTTATAATTGTATCAAACTCTTCCTTTCCAAATCAATACCCATAGAAATATTTTACAACTTCATTCTCTTTCGAAACTGATAATAATGTAAGTTTTCCTTTCTAATGAGACTTCTCCAGCAAGGGGATTGATACAAGCTAGCAAAACAACAAAGAGATAAAAACCATTTTACTGTCGCAATGCCTTGTGTGGCAGGTTGTCTCAAATTACAATATCATTTTTATATTTCCATCCCTTGTCAATTGGCCCAGGGAAACACTATTTACTTTGAAAGAAGTTTGTTTGTCATGCTGTGGCTCAGAAAGGTATGCACTTGGATAGATTACTGTTGTATTGAGCTCTTAAAGACTTGCCAACTTAGCCAATTCCTGCAGCACGCAGCTTCCTCTCTTTAAATTCTAGCCCACAAAAGAGACTGATGGCTTGTTAACTTGACCCAACCAGTCGTCTCGTGATTCATAGTTTTGATTTCTCAACCCTCAAAGATTGAAGAACTTGTTCATTCAATCATAAGATGTCTTGTAAATGCTGAAACAGTTTGTGCTAACTGTTGGATCGAATTGGGTAGAGTCTAAGCATGCTTAATTTCATTCAATTGGCCTTGATTTGTTAGAGGATGCTGGAGATATTTAATAGCTCCAGCGTTCAAGAGTTTCGACTATGAACTTTAACCATGAAGCTTTTGGATAGCTATTTCAAGTCCTTTTAACGTTACATCAGACCTAGAATGTCATAAATAATGTCAAGCACTAGTGGCAGAAGCGGCAGCCAGAAGAGTACAATGCATCTGCATCTCAAGTCAGCTCAGATCATGGCTACTTAAATAATAATTGTATTGGTTCAAATTCCAATTTTAATTTCTAAATGCCACTCAATCTTAGTGTTACAACTTGTAAACTGGTTTATTTAATTTTTCAATTTAGTCGAGTAATTCTTCACGAAATAACATGGTTAATAATTTCTCTTATATCTTTTATTCGTATAACTTGCATGATTCTTGAGTAAGAATGATACTACATGATCATTTTGAAGGCATTGGACACATCTAATGATGCTTGTGAAAATGATCATTTAACCTGTGAATTGTTGAAAAGTAGATAGAAATTTAATCAATTAATTAGTCACACTGGATCAACCAAAACCAGCAACCAATTGTTACTAAATAACATAACCCAAAAACTAACAATAAGTGCATAGCACAGAAATAGAAAGGATTTGAGGTTACTTCTGATATGATAATGTTGTTAGATATGATTGGTATGACGGGAGATTATGTGCAAGGTAAATTTCCTTATGAAGTGGGTGATTGACTAGTTCTTACTGACGTATTGAAAGACTTTGATGCTGAGGCAGAATATGAAGGGCGCTATAAATTATACAGCCATTTGAAAGCTCTAAAAAATTGCTTATTTAAAAATCAAATAAGCCTTGGAAATAGTTCAGACATTGGGCATGCTTCAAGCTAAAATTTGAAATGATGAACATTCATCCGAACTCAAATGAACAGGTGACAGGATAGGATAGTACGACTAATCAGTTTCTAAGACAATTATTAATTTCGGGAATAGCCTGCGACGTTTTAATTGAGCTGCTCCCTATTACTATATAATTCCAAGGTGTCAGCGTATCAATCATCATCTTCTACCAATGTATAAAATACCTCCTCATTGACAACAGTTCTTTGGCTAGCCTCTGTCGTCACTCAAAAAAAGAAAACTTCAGCCTATAATAACACCAACAATCATCCCAGACTTTGGTATTCAGAGCAAATTCCAGCCATGGAATTTTTGTAGTGTTCCAAGTTCGTCCAAAACCGATGATGGTCAACGCTACTAAGCATAAATTATCCAAATCGACGATCCCGATCATTAGATTCTTTTGCAGACACACTCGTTGTTTCACGAGGAGGGAAAAGCCAAATCGCTAATGGACGCTAGGCTCCAAAACGGCTCCGATGGAATAAACCCAACAGCATCTCCACCATCCTCTATTTTTAATCATTCGTCTTCTTCTCCCTCAATCCAGACAAAACCCGCGCTTCTAAATTTTCACGACCCAAATGGCCGCCACTCTAACCTTTCCATGCGACAATCTCTTCACCATCAAAAGACTCCCTCTCCATGGCCTGCATGCTTCCAGAACCGATGTTCACTTCAGGATACGCGCCGCGGTGTCTGGCGCCCGCTATCCTGCGCAGCCGGTGGTTGCACCGAAAATGCCAGCAACCCCATTCTCAGAATCGGACTTCGAAATGAAGCCGTACATGGCAGCGAAAGCGAGTCTCGTGAACGAGGCTCTCGACCAGGTAATCCCTTTACGTGAACCGTTGAAACTTCACGAAGCCATGCGATACTCCCTCCTAGCCGGCGGCAAGCGCGTGCGTCCCATCTTGTGCATCGCCTCATGCGAGCTGGTCGGCGGCTCCGAGGCAGCTGCTCTTCCGACGGCATGCGCCGTGGAAATGATACACGCCATGTCCCTGATTCACGACGACCTTCCGTGCATGGACGACGACGACCTCCGGCGCGGCAGGCCCACCAACCACAAGGTCTTCGGAGAGGACACGGCG
>JAYJMB010068383.1:0-24621 GCA_036873735.1 Pouteria campechiana
AGCCGAGGAGAAATGTAAATGATTTTCATACCCTGCCCTTTGACTTGTCCAAACTCCGCAGTCATGTTGGAATTTGGAAAGGATTGCCTGCCTGCCGTTGAGGTTTGACGAATGCAGCTGTTGAATAACGATTGATCCGACCACATACATGCACCCCTCTCCCACCACAGCAAGTCAACCTAGGGTTTGGTATACCCAAATTTGCCACCAGTTATGCTCTGGCAGAGCGAACAAATTCTGGCCGGCACTTTTAGGTAAATAGTTGTTGAGTTACGCCAACGAAATATACGGGTCAACCTTAGATGAAATGCAAATAAGAATAAATCCTATTCGTCCACTGATCCGTGAATTAGTGTCGATTAAACATGAGATAAAATGAGCCACTGATACTACATAGATCTACAGACCATCGACTATGAATTCAGGAATCGAATTTGTTTCAAGGAACGTGGGTCGCCCACGGGAAGGTTGCCTACTTTTTCGATCCAGGGCTGGATGTACATTTGACACGTGAAATTTCTGGGCGGTGGTGACCTCCACTAGAGCGTCAAAAAGTCCTACCGACAACAATAGAACCGTGTTAAAAAACGTTGCTGGAAGGAGGCAACCTTTTCGTACTCTAGCTGGCCTTTTCCTACACAGGCCTCCGCCAAGACTAGGTAAGAAAAGTAACAATAATAGATAAATGAATAAGTAAATGAAATGGCCGTGTGAAAGCATTTAAGAAGAGAAAGATATAGGGTAGGCTGCAAGGTTGATAAAATTATATAGAATTTTTAAATAAAAATACAGATAATAATAAACAATAAAGCTACTAAGATCAGCAAATAGGAATAAATACATTAATGGCGTGTTAAAAAGGAAAGGATCGAAGTGAGGATAACTCACCTTTTTCTTACCATTGTAAACAATTACTACCTTAGAAGTCTCTTTGGTGCTATGTATTATAAAGGAAGGTATAAAAGGAAAATAAAGTGTGGTACGTAAACAAACAGTTAAAAAATATGATGCAATCGTAACATAAACATAAATAAACATCTGGATAATAACTGAAAAATAAAATTTTGGCTAACAAATATGAAATAATAATTGAAGATATAAGAATAGATATAAAAAAAAAGGCATGATTGATTATTTGCGTGTAATAGGCCGGTTTCATATTAATATTATAACTAGCCAATTGATACCACCATGTGATATGGGTTGATTCCATCCTAAAATGACTACTTAGCTGAAGAAGCTTTTTCATAGACATGCAATTCCCTAAAGCATTTAACTAATGTGGAACTTTTACCCACACTAAATATTTTATCGAAGAAATTACAGTCGGCAAGATAAAGAGTTCAATTATCAGATACTTCAGGACCTTGAAAGCCTGATATGTGGCCACTTGTTTTTACATACATTTTAACTATTGACTATCGAACAAATATTGCACCAATCACATAACATAATCTTTGATTCGCAAAACAATTTATTAGTCAATGCCCAGATTTTTGTCCATCACAGCAATGTTCCAGAGGGGGCGACTCGCTGTTCAGTACGTAGAGGTCGGTGGGGATGAGCCTACGGTGGAAATTGCGTCCCAACAAGTATACGGAATATTCGCAAATTAGGGTCACAAGGACAGATGTGGCCATACTATTTAGTTTTCTATTTTTTTTTGTGAAAGTGATGTTTATTGTGGGAAACATGAAGCCTGCACGGAAAAATTTGCATAGAAGATGGACCGTTTACGTAAACGTCTTTCAAGAAAATTATAAAAATTCTAAATCTATGGTTGGGCGAGACTTTCAACCTTCTACGCTTCTCCATGCTAACTCTATCAAACCTTCTTACTAAAATTAATGCCCTTAATGCAGTTAGTTAGAATGGCATGCCTTGAGCTAATTCTATTTTGAAAAATCCTTACAAGCTAATTCAGTGCTCACAAGCTGATTCTTTGTCAACCGATGTATGGATGGCTGGAATGTACCATACACTTGCAACTATCACTCTCAATCAGATGTAAATGGTGCCCTTAATTGCGTCTCTGTCACACCAGAGTTAATTACAGAAAATTGAAACCTACTTCATCTAAACTGATAGATAACAAAACCATATGCTGTGAGGGTAGCCTGCAAGTGATGCATGATACTTTAGGTAGTTTTGGGTGAAGCAGTAATTAGCTGACTCTGACTTTAGGGTTCATTAGAAAATCTAGATTATGGAATATTTGCAAATCGGGGTCACAAAGGCCATGCTTTTTAGTTTTCTATTTTTATTTTTATTTTTGAAAGCTATGTTTGTTGTGGTAAACATGAAGGCTGTACGGAAAATGCATAGAAAATGGTTGTTCACGTGGCCATCTTTCAAGGAAAAATAAAAATTCTAATTCTATGGTTTGGTGAGCCCTTCAATTTTCAACGTTTCTCCATGCAAGTGATGCACGCAACTTTAAAGTAGGTTTGGGTGAAGCAGTAATTAGCTGACTCTGACTTTAGGGTTCACTAGGAAATCTAGATTGTCACTAGCATTAACAGGGAAGAAAGTTTTTCCTCCAAATGGTGGTTCCAATGTCGATGCTCACAAAGGAGGAGCTGCTGTTCATAGACATGCTAAGCTTTAGCCTGAAATGAAGAGAGGACATTATGTGGATTGTGCATATATATAATTATCTATTATTATAAATTATCAGAAATCCCTAGTGGAATCTCTAATGAAGATGATACTTGGACATATTGCCTTTATTATGTTGCATTATTGTTATAATACTTTTGTTAAAAGAATTGCAAGGTGTGTTTGTTTTGTTGTGAAAGAGGTTTAAAAGCCTCTCTACCATAAAATAGTGAAACAAGAAAAAAATAGAATAATGAAAATTGAACATTAATGCACATTTTTAACTATGAAACGAATAAGACAATTTTCATTTACGATGCTCTCAAATAATTATACTTATTATAAACTTCAGAAGAAAATTGTATGTTCATATCCCAAATCATGAGTAGTCTTAATTATATAATCATAATGGAAAAAAACTCTTGATTAAAAGAAAAAATAGAATGTATTTAGAGATTAAAAGAATCACTCTTACTTGAGTGAGTTTGCTTTCTTTGGGATTATCGAACATATTGTGATGACTTGACATTTTGTAGATCACCTCAAGCCAATGGGCAAAGGGGATGATATGACTCTAAACTGGATTATTAAACTCTAGGTCAGCCTAAAGAATGACATATTTCATCCTCATCTGAGGAAAGAATCAAGACTAGGTGATTGTTTTATGTTTAGACTTGAAAGAGACTAATAAAAGAAGGTACGTAGGTTGTTTGGCTCTCCTTATAAATTGTAAGAAGCTTAGGAAGAAAAGTTGACTTTAACTTAGTCACAATAAGATTTGACTCGATGAGTTATGACTCGGTGACTTAGTGGTTTGATTATTTTATATTCTTGAGAGAAGCTTTGGAAAAATGTGATCAAGTAAACTAGATGTTTTGGACTTAATGAGTCACAACTTAGTGACTTAGTGAAGGTACAACTTTCTCAATTATCTGTAAGAAGCTTAGAAAAAGTATGACCGAACTTGTTAGATTTGATTCAGTAACTCAGCAAAGATTTAGCTCTCTCGATTACTTATAAGAAGTTTAAGAAAAATAGGACTAGACAAATTGGGTTTTAACTTAGTGACTTAGTGAGTGCTCAGTTCTCTTAATTACTAGTGAGAAGCTTAGAAAAAGTTAAACCAGGCTGATTGGATTTAGTTTAAGTAAAGATATTTTTGCTAGGATTGATTCGATGAGTTAAAATTTAATGACTTAGTAACTCGGTTCTAGACTTCGCCGATTGAGTGATTAAGTGAGTTTATGGTATTCTCCCCAATAGAGAATAAGAAGTGAGCGATCTTTGTCATTTAGCCTATGAGAAACCATACAAATAGGTCATAAGTAACATGCTTGTGGTCATTTGACTAGACTGACAGGCTGAGATTATGGATAATTATAATTAGATTAAGCCTAATCATGGTTAATACCAATAACAGTGATTAATACTTATTATGATCCCTAAGTCATCTTACTTAGAGCCTGTTTGGCCGTGCATTTCAGACGGGTTAAACCACTTGTAAAGATGTAAACGTGCTGGGGCTCACTTGATTCTAACTCCATTAATAAATTTTTTTAAATTATTTTTCTATCTTAAGGTAATTCCATTAGTTGAATCTATTTGGATAATCTTTTGTGAAAATAATCACATAAATCTCAAAAACATTCGTGTTGTATCATCAAGAACTAATAAACAAATAAGCGAAAGCGTATCTGAATTCATAATAGTTGATTGGTGTTTAGAGATGTGTAGTTGACCTTCTAGATCAATACATGTTCCCTTAAGAGAACACTTTAGCTTTTCTGTCTGATAACTGTATGTTAGAAAGAATTGAAATACTACACGTGTGACTTAGGGATCATAACCATTATATATAAATAACTTATGCATACTTACATGTTATCTTTTCATATTTCTATTTTAGTTCATTATAAAAATAAAAATTACCTTTAAATATTTACGTGTTAAAGGCTCACACCCTATCAGATATATTAAAGCTTAAATTACTTAAAACTTAACAGATCACTTTGAATAGACTTAACCTTATACAATAATCTAGATTATATAATTATTTACATATAGGCTCAATGTTGGATTTTTGATCTAATAGAATCTTATTCAAAGGCAATTCAATTCCATGATCAAGAAACTAGCAAGTTTAAGGAGGTTCACGTTGGAAAGATCATCTTTCTCATTTTACTCAAATCAAGAAACCCAGTGTCTTTAACTATCCTTTGTAAGAGATGGGTTTCATTCTGCCAATAATGGAAGTTCATCTTCCTTAATATTTGACATAAAACCCATTAACGAAGTTCACATCTCCCTTATTTTATTAAGTTTTAGAGATTTAAAGTTTAAAGAGATAAATTTCAAGGGTTCAACGTCTCGTATTCAATCTTTTATGAAGCTTTAATGTTTGTCATTTTTGGAGTGTCTAACCCACCACATCACATGGAAAGGAGATGCACTTGTGCACCATGGAGAGCACTGGCATGGCCTGTTCTCAAGGTCTGTCAAGCAGCCATGGCTTTCGTGAAAGCAATGAGGACTTGCCTCATGGGGCAAGAAGATCCAAGCCGCCCTTAGCTCTCTCATTGGCTGCTGTGGAAGAAGAAGATGGTTTCTTTTTTTCAGATTCTATGTCTTTTTATAGGCATTTCGAACACTGATAGATGTTGGTAGAGCTCAAGCTATTGAGCATTTATGGATGCTAGTAGCGCTCAAGTTGTTGAGCACTGATAGATGTTGGCAGGGCTTAAGCTATTGGAAACTAATGGATGCTGACAGGGCTCAACAAATGGTTGCTGGCAGAGCTCAGCAGGTGTATGTTGACAGAGCTCAACGAATGGTTGTTGGCAAAGCTAGGATTTGCATGTTGGTAGGGCTCAAAGAATGTTGCTAGCAGAGCTCAACACTCGCGTGTTTGCAGGACTCAACAAATGCAACCTAGTAGGGCTCGACAAATGCACCCTGCCAGGGCTTTACGCTTGCATGCTGGCAAGGTTCAATAGATTGAATCCATCAGTGTTCAATATAGAGCCAACCATCAGTGCTTAGCATGGAACATCGACAGTCATTGTTTAACGTTATTGAAGCATATTTGGGCCATTGTTAGCTTTTGTTAGACCATTTGATAATGCCGTCCTCTTTTGTTTCAAGTGACATCATAGTAATTCAAATCATAACACCATGTTCTTAGATCTTACATATTCTAAAAATGATGATTCAAGGTTAGGCCTATGGAGACTTAATCAAGGTCATCCATTTAACAATTTAAAGCTTCTAAACTTGATTCAATGGTTTGGATCACCCAACAGAAAGGAATAAAAATATAATTTTCTTTTCTTTTTATATTAATGTTATATTTAATTATTCTTTATTATCATATTTTTTTCACATTATTATCTTTCTTTTGTATAAACTAAAGTTTGTTATGTTATATCCTTATCTCATGTCTCACGTCATTCTTGTATTGTTGATATTATCGTCTACTTTTTTAAACCCTTTTTAGATTCTTTAAGTTTTTATCTCTTTTACCTCAAACCAAAGTTTTGGATACTATAAATATTAGAGTACTTTAAAAAAATTTACATTAATATTGTATACAGTACAAAGTGAATAACTGCTAAATAGAAATAAAATTCGCCAAATTACTGGATTATTATCAATTCTCCTTGTGAAATTTAAAACAGCTTTGATTTGTAATCCTGAATTTTGAAAATGAAGACCAGAACTGAGCAAAATCGCATGATTTTTTTATCCCATGCAATAGAATTATAAACAAGTGCCCACAAGTCCACAATTTCATGCAACGTTAAGATTGGAGTGGTGGGTTTGTTGATAGAATGGAAAAGCACATTCTCCATCATTACCCACAAATTACGGCCTTGTGAAAGTCATCAAAATCAGGAGAATATTCAAAGACTATCTCTCACTTTCGTTCTCTCCACACGCCACAAACGCCTCTAAAATTGTCTATAAATGAATCTTTTCTGTCCGTGCAAACTACACTCCAGCTTGCGAGCTTCTAAAGACAATGTTGAATACTTTAGTGCATTGCATGCTGGTGATATTGGTAGCATCAGTGGTCTCTGATGCCGCCCTGACAGTCGGGTTCTACAATCAAACATGCCCCTCTGCCGAAGAGATTGTACAGCGGGCGGTTGCTGCTGCTTTCGCCAACAACTCCGGCATCGCTGCAGGCCTCATTCGCATGCATTTCCATGATTGCTTCGTCAGGGTACGTATTTTCTATTCTAATACCGAGAAGATCTCACGCAAGACTTCTAATGTATAAGTGTGGTAAAAAAGTTTGGTTTCTCACGAGCTTTACTCGTTGGTCCAAAGATTTCGAAAAGAAAGAAAAACATGCATGTAAGCAATCTGGAAGATAACATCGGTCATAATTAAAGTAACTTAGATTAAAATGGATAAAAGGCAATACTCAAAAATATAAATTATAATGAAAAAATTAGAATTACTATGGTAGATGTTTGTCAAAAAATGAATTTTTTTTCCTTTTCTTTCCATTTCTTTTAAATCTGGGGAACCCATAAGGCCCGGCAATTGGAAAGGAACAAACTTCAGCAATTAACCCACAGTGAAGTCATAACAGACGGCTACTGATCTTGCTCAAGCACATCGATGTCATCAGTAAAAAGTTCGGAGAACAAATGGGTGGAAGAAAGGTGACATATACAGTTTAACAAAACATTGGCATAGTGCAGCCATTAACCCCCTCTTACATTTTCCTTGTTCTCAAACGACCTGTAAATACTTTAAGCAAATCAATCCGCTCAATTCCAAGGTAATTTAGTATAGTATTAATAATTATACATTCTTATACTGACATTAAATATCCATTTGGTTTTATTGGAAAAGTAAAATTGACTTGACGCCAATTTGTTAAGATGGTTAAAGATACTGGCGTCAAATGGTAAACATCATATCTAGTGAAGGAAAGAAAAAGGAGGGCGAATTTATTAATTTATTTGCAAACAAAAAATCCGAAAGGTATTTAAAAAAAAAAAAAAACCTTTTGTTTGGCCTCGGTACAGATTGAAGTTGAGTTTTGCTGCTGCAGGGCTGCGATGCATCAGTGCTGCTGGATTCAACTCCTGGGAACCAAGCAGAGAAGGACTCCCCAATCAACTTCCCGAGCCTCCGCGGCTTTGAGGTGATCGCCGCTGCCAAGGCCGCCCTCGAATCTCAATGCCCCAACACCGTCTCCTGCGCCGACATCATCGCTTTCGCCGCCAGGGACAGCTCCGCCATAGCCGGCAACATCTCCTACCAAGTCCCCGCCGGCCGTAGGGACGGCCTCGTCTCCAACATCAGCGAAGTCCCCCTAAATCTCCCTTCTCCCCTCTTCAACTCCACCCAACTCATCGCCAGCTTTGCCGCCAAGAACCTCACGTCCGAAGAAATGGTCACCCTCTCCGGCGCCCACTCCATCGGGGTCTCCCACTGCGCCTCCTTCACCAACCGCCTCTACGACTCTAACGGCACCGCCTCCGACGATCCCACCCTCAGCTCCTCCTACGCCAACCTCCTCCGGGGTCGGTGCCCGGCGAACAGCACGTCCAATGATACGACTGTGGTGGCGTTGGATATCATCACGCCTACCACCCTCGATAACAAGTACTACGTCGGCGTCAACAACAACCTGGGGCTTTTGACGTCGGATCATGCGCTGGTGACGGAGACGTCGTTGGCGGCGATGGTGACTCAGAATGTAGCCAACCAGAGCGATTGGGCGGCCAAGTTCGCTCTGGCAATGGTGAAGATGGGGTTGATAGAGGTCTTGGAGGGCACCCAAGGACAGATCAGGACGAACTGTAGTGTGGTGAACAACTCCACTTCTTCCCGCTCTTCTACAGTTATCAAGACATTGCGAGGTTATGGTAATGTTGCTAGAAGCTGAAATGAAATGCAGTTGTCATTATTAAAATATGGAGGATCAAGGTGGATGTCTAAGACTCTAAATAAATAAAGAAACATGTGAGTAATTATGATACATATGTATCCATGGAAGTTGCTCATCTTTGGTACGTATGTTTGGCAATCTATTGTATTTGTCTTAAATGAAAGGGTGTTTGTTGTACAGTTGTCTCGAACAGTATTTTGTTGGCCTGTTGGTGGGCACTAACAACTAGGGGTGTAAATTTGATTAGGTTCAACTCTAATCCGAGACTGGGATTAGTGGTTGACAAACCAGCCGGATTTGCAACCCGATTTGATTTCAACTCTAATCCGAGACTAACCTAACTCCAAAATGGATTTGTGGGTCTGTAAAATTGGAGTTCAAACCAGCCCGAATTGTAAATGTGGTTGGTTTAGGTTGAAGAATTAGCAGCCCAATTTGATTTCTAATCCAAGACTAACCTAACTCCAAAATGGATTAGTGGGTTGAAAAAATTGGGGTTCGAACCAGCCCAATTTGTAAATTTGGTTGGTTTGGGTTGAAGAATTAGCATCCCAATTTGATCTGACCTGATTTGAAATATACTTAAATTACTTAAGGTGCCATGTAGCCTCTTATGCTCACCCATTTCTCACATATGCTTGTCATTTTTTTCTCTATTAAAAATATATTTGAAACCTCTATGTAAAGAACTACAACCATTGATTTTCTATTTGAGCCAAATTGATCCATGTGTTAGGATAGAATTTAATTATTATCGAATTTATTTTTGGTCGTAATATAACTTATATTTTTGATCAAATCCATAAATTAGGTATAAAATATATGTATGGATATTTAAGAAAAGTATAATAATATAATACTCATGTTGTAGATATTTTAGCACTTTTTTTTTCTTCTATAGCCCCCATAAGTAAATTTTTATTATTATATTATTATTATTAAATTGTTACATTTAAAATATAACAAAATCAGCAGTTTAGATTTTTATAACGAAATCCGTGGGATTCTGATTTTGTACACTGCTCCACCTTATCCTCCCTCCAACCAATGTACCTCAAAGGCACGACATGTCATGTATCTTGGACACCTGTGCTAAAAAAGACTTGAAAATTTGAGGCTGACGAGCCGAATAAGGTGGGCTTGGATACTGCATTCTTCCAGTCCATGTTTTCAGGACCATGAAAACATGGCCGTGACAATTCTTAATGAATTTTAGGCTCTGATGAACTTCAAGGTCGGTCGTGTTTGAGCTCAACCCGACCAAGTTGCAGTTGCACCCCACCAAACAGCAACATCGAAAGAAATTAAAATGAATATCCTAATGAATAGCTTTGAAAGGTTGGCTTGGGTGCACGATGGAAAATATAGGTTAAGATGTGGAAAAGAAAATAAAGTTATTAAGAGAAACTAATTCTGCATCAAATAAATGAGGAGAAATTTTGAAAACCCGACAAACAATAAAGGATCAAAGCAATTTATTACTTGCTCGAGTTGAATAGATTTGACTATTGGATGCATACAATTTATATTTTTTTTTATCAAATCTATTAATTAGCTTAGAACAAAAATATAAAATAATATGTATAAAACATGAACCTGACACCAAAACAAAGCTCAATAATTACCGAGTGCTCGGATTTAAGGCCTGAAATGGAACCGGACAACAACATATTCTTCTTCATGGTGTCCCACTAGTACTCCACAATACATTCAACTTCTTTAACGCATCCAAAAACTCAATAGATTTTTTGAAAATTTGAAACAGTTATCATGAATAATATCCTTAGGTAACGCACTTAGTCTCAAGCACAATCCTGCTCATCCCATTCCCCACTTCCCATGCTATTTAAAGTGCGCAAATCCATCTAGTTTCATCCGTTTTTCTCCCCTTGCAACCCCCCCGTCTCTCCACTTCATCTTCCCAAACACTCCCTATCCATTCCCATGGGTTGCTATATTCTTATCCTTACCATTTTTTCCCTCGTCTCCATTTCCTCTGCTGCCGAACATGTGTGTGACGGGGGAAGGCTGGCCCGCATCGGCCTCGACATGTCAGCCCTCGCCTACTGTGACAAGTCCCTACCCTTCGACCTCAGAGCCAAGGACTTAGTTGACAGCATGACCCTTGATGAAAAGATTGCACAGCTTGGCGATGTGGCTCCAGGTGTGCCTAGATTGGGCATTCCAGAATATAAATGGTGGTCTGAGGCATTGCATGGAGTGTCTGATGTTGGTCCTGGCACCAGGTTCAACCAGGATGTTCCTGGTGCAACTAGTTTCCCCGTGCCTATTCTCACAACAGCTGCCTTCAATGCGACTCTATGGAGAACTATTGGGGAGGTAGTTATTTCAATCTAGCTATTTATTTTTAATTCATTGCATAGAAATTTTCTTTTCTTCTTGCTATTTTTGTGCATGTTTGGCTGTATTAATTGAGCTCTTGTAAGCTGGTTTTGGTTGTAGGTTGTTTCTACTGAGGCAAGGGCCATGCGCAACGTGGGTACAGCTGGATTGACATTTTGGAGTCCTACCATGAATGTGGCTAGAGATCCGAGGTGGGGCAGAATCATGGA
Source organism: Pouteria campechiana (assembly GCA_036873735.1). NCBI lineage: Eukaryota > Viridiplantae > Streptophyta > Magnoliopsida > Ericales > Sapotaceae > Pouteria > Pouteria campechiana. The sequence goes on from JAYJMB010068383.1 coordinate 11,080, forward strand.
GACACCTGGGGAATGCCCGTTTGTTATCAGTAAATATGTGGTTGAGTATGTTCGTGGTTTGCAAGATGTGCCTGGCGAAGAAGAACGATCCCCTTATAGGCGATTGAAAATTTCTGCTTGTTGCAAGCATTACACTGCTTATGACATTGATGCGTGGTTGGGTGTTGATCGCCTTCATTTTGATGCCAAGGTAGATTAATTTTTAGACTTTTTTAGACTTTTTTTTTAAAATATCAAACGTTTTTAACTTCTATTTTATTTTTTTATAATTTTTAAGGTCTCTGAAAGAGATTTGATCGAAACATTCAACCGTCCCTTCGAAGTGTGTGTCAAAGAAGGCGATGTTAGCAGTGTTATGTGCTCATTCAATCGTGTCAATGGCATTCCAACATGCGCAGACACTAAGCTTTTTGTTGACACTGTTAGAGGAGAATGGAAGCTTAATGGGTATTTTTTTTTAATGTTTTGCAAGTTTTAGTAGTAAATATGGAACAAACCAATTAGAATCTTTTATTAATAATGTTTTTACACATTTTTTGCAGTTACATCGTCTCTGATTGTGATTCTATCGAAGTTATGGTTGATCATCATCGCTGGCTTGATGACAAGCCTGAGGATGCTGTTCGCCAAGTGATGCGTGCAGGCGAGTCCTAACGTTCAATGATCGTTTATCATTTGATAATAACGACTAATTATTCCATAATATTTTATTGTTTTAATTTTTCTAGGTTTGGATCTGGACTGTGGAAATTTTTACCCTAGGTTCTTAAAAAGTGCTGTTGAGCAAGGAAAAGTTAGAGAGGTTGACATCGACCAGGCGTTGATCAATCTGTACATTCTCTTGATGAGAGTGGGCTACTTCGATGGAAGCCCTGAGTATGAATCTCTTGGTAAGGAGAGCATTTGCAGCAAGGATCACATGGAGTTGTCCATCGAGGCAGCCAGGCAAGGCATTGTTCTCCTGAAGAACGCCCACAACACTCTTCCTTTGAACGCTTCTAAGTTGAAGTCCGTTGCGGTTATTGGCCCCCATGCAGAGGCTACAGTTGCTATGCTTGGAAACTATGCAGGTGAATCATTTATATTCTGATAAAAAATTTCTCTTTTTTTTTGGTGTAGTAAAAGATAGAAAAGATTACAATACAGCAAAAAAATAAAAAAAGGGGGTGATTTTCTTTTCTGGGTGTTGTTTTGTAGGCAAGCCATGCACGTACACCAAGCCTCAGGATGCCTTTGCGAGACACACACAGGTTAACTTCATGAGGGGTTGCAATGGTGTTGCTTGCCCAGACGACGGTTGGATTTTCCATGCGGTCCAGACATCTCAGAAATCCGACGCTACGGTTATTTTCGTTGGCCTAGATCTGTCGATAGAGGCTGAGGCCCGCGACCGCGCCGATCTTCTTCTTCCTGGCTATCAGAAACAGCTGATTAATGAAGTTGCTGGCTCTGCAGATCATCCTGTTATTCTAGTTATCTTTTGTGCAGGCCCTGTTGATGTCTCATTTGCTCAGAATAACCCCAAGATCGGCGCCATCATCTGGGCTGGTTACCCTGGTGAGGAAGGCAGTGTCGCTGTCGCTGATATAGTATTCGGGAAATATAATCCAGGTCTGTAGTTTATTTATCATGATTTCTAACTTAAATATATTATTTTTGTTATTATCCACCATCTACTAAGATTTTTTGTTTTTAAAACTCTGCAGGAGGAAGATTACCACTTACATGGTACAAGAATGATTATATCAGGCAGTTTCCCATGACTTCCATTCAGCTGCGGCCCAATGATGCATTGGGTTACCCTGGGAGAACTTACAAGTTCTTCAATGGATCTGCTCTCTACCCATTTGGTTTTGGCTTGAGCTACACTCAGTTCAGCTACAATCTTGTGTCATCGGTTAGATACATTGATACTAAGTTGGGCCCTCTTCAGCACTGCCACGAAATTGAGTACAAGCCCAATACATATGTTCCAACCTGCAAGGCTGTGCTTATTGATGATATCCCTTGCGATCAGACAATTGATATTGAGGTTGAAGTGAAGAACGTTGGAAACGTCGATGGTGGGCATGTAGTAATGGTTTATTCCATCCCACCTGCTCCGATTGTGGGTACACCGTTGAAGCAATTGATTGCGTTTGACAGGGTGTTTGTGAAGGCTGGGTCCAGCTCCACAGCGAAGTTCTCCATCAATGCATGTGAGGCTCTGACCTTGGTCACAGATAGTGCTTATAGGGTTCTGCCATGGGGTCAGCACACAATTTCTATTGGCGATGGCGATGGAGCAATCACATTCCCAGTGCGAGTTAACTACGAATTTTACTCAAATTAGGTTATTCTTCTTTATGTTTTTAGGTTTCTTTTGCGTATTTATTCAATATTTTGTTGAATATATTATAGGTAATGTTTCTAGTGTTCCTGAATAAGATGAGAAGGCAATTTTTTGTTTGAGATCGTTTTGAATTTTATTTTAGTCTTAGTTTCGATCAATTAATTTCGATTCCGTTGTGATGTTTTGTTACTGCATGTTCCCAAATTAGGGGACTTTCAAGCTTGCAATTGAAATGTGTTTGCTTATGGTTGAGATGTGATCACCAAGCTCATGAAGTTAAAATAAAGATGAGCGGCGGAGATGTTATGACCAGATCCAGAGAAAAAAGCAAATGCAGTGAGCTCGTGAGTCGTGACAGTCTGATTGCAGCTGTTTTACGAAAATTGTGGAGATAACGATAAGACCTCACTAAATCTCAAACTCTTCCCTCCCGAAATGAGGATAAAGACGATGAAATGAAACGTTTTCAATGTATTTCTATATTTTGTAGAACGTGGTCCACTTGACCGTGTATTCAGATGATTGGCCATAGGCAGATGTTGTTTCAAAAGGTTTATCTAATTTTAATTTGATCCATTTTATTTCTATGCGATCGTGATAGAAAAGAATGGACTACTTATTATGATATTGTAGGACTTTTACATGCAATATAGAATGACGCGATGATTAATACTTCTTCCGTCATCCCTACAATCTATACGGTTAAAATTTTGTACATATATGTTCCATAGCTAAACACGGAACGTTTTAAATATGAAATAATCTATTCATATTGCAAGTTATCTAAATCAAACAATTGGCTGCAACGAATAAGAATGAAAAAAAATTACAATATTTATTAAAAATGTAATAGGACCCAGTTTTATAACTTTGAAAATATTATTATTAGTGCATATAATTATGACACATATATTTAACGATTTAGATCATTCATTTAACATAATATAAATAATTTATAACTACAGAATAGTTTCACTGGTAATAACATTATTCTTCACATTTTTTCTCTATTGTAGTTCCCTTGATTTTTATTTTATATTTTGATAACTTTAAACATGAATAAAGTATATCATATTTAAAATGGGTTAATTATTCAATGTACAATGGTGTAATAATTCAATGTACCTTGATATACCATGCACCCTTTTTTTTTTCTAAACTACAATACTTTGGTAAGATCCAAGTCACATTTTGTACTTAAAATAAATTATTTAATTAAGATATTAAGGATTATTTAAATTAAAAATGTCTATTAACTTAAATATTTCAAAAAAAATTAGATGATCTTTTAAGTTTACATTTAGCGTAATCCATTCAAATTCTTAATAAAGATAATTTTTAGGATAATAAAAATACACGTTAATAAATGGGATAAATGGCGGGCCCCATTTTCCATTTGGTCACAGTGGATTAGAGAGTTATAGGGAAAAGTGAACCACAAACTTCATATTTGATTCGTCCGTTCAAAATGTTCAGAATATAATATATTTTATTTATATTAAAAATCATTCAAATAAGATAATTAGATAGGCCACAGCAAATATATATATATATATATAAAGAAGGATGTTTTTACCATTACAAACTATTTTATAATTATAGATTATTATATTATAATATATATACATGTCTAAATTATTAAATATATTTCTTGATTAAATAAATTAAAATGAAATTTTGTCAAGTACCAAAGTGGGTTGTATTTTCAAACTAAATTTTCTAATTTCTATGATTCTTATTTATCATGGCCCACTTAATTATCTAATTTTAATTATTTTATATGAAAAGATTATATTATATTTTTAATCTTTTGAATGATAAGATGAATAAATATACAACGAGCAGCCCACTTTTCACCTAGGTTGCCGACTGACTTTGTAACTGAAATTGTAGATAATTTGCCTCCCTATTATGACTCAGGCTTACTGACAATCCTCGTCCGACAAGAGTCTCCTTTTTCTCCTAAGAGGATTGTTTGTAAACCCGTACAGAGGGTGTGACTCTGCAACCGTGGCCACACAATTTCCATTTGAATCATCATACCCAATTATCTAATATAGCCTACCTAGAAATATCTATTAAATGATTTAGATTATTTATATGACATGATATAAATTATATATGTAAAAGTATCCTTTTCAATTTTTTCTTTGTCGTGGCCTATCTGATTTTCTGATTTGGATAATTTTTAACGTAAACAGTATAAACTATGTGAACGGCCAGGATGATTCAAATGGAAAGCTTGGTTGACTTTTCAACTGATTATAGAGTCACTCTAATAGTGTCCGGGTTTACAGGCAATCCTTTTCCCAGAGTCTCGCACTATCCGGTGAGTATTCAGATTTAAGACCCAAGCGTCCCACTTTGTACGCGAATAGTGGGAATTCTTTTCCATGTACCATCCAACTGCTTTTACGCATCCAAAAACTCAACAGAATTTTTTATTTTTTTTTGAATTTTTGAAACACTTATCTTAAATACCAAATTATCGCGGAGATAGTTTTAACTACAATCCTCATCATCTCATTGCCCACTTCTAATGCTATATAAAGTACAACTCCATCTAGTTTCATTGCCTTTTCTCCATCCCCTAAACACTCCCCCACCCATCCCGATGGGTCACTATGTTATTCTCCTCACCATTTTTTCCCTCTTCTCTATTTCCTCTGCTGTAGAAACTTGCGACGTCAGCGCCCTGCAAAACCATGTGTGTTACCAAGGGAGGTTCGCCGTCATCGGCCTCAACATGTCATCCCTCGCCTACTGTGACAAGTCTCTACCCTTCGACCTGAGGGCCAAGGACTTAGTCGACAGAATGACCCTCGACGAGAAGATTGCACAGCTTGGCAACTCCGCTACAGGCGTGCCTAGGTTGGGCATTCCCGCATATGAATGGTGGTCTGAGGCGTTGCATGGCGTGTCTGACGTTGGTCCTGGCACCAGGTTCAACAAGGACGTTCCGGCTGCAACTAGCTTTCCCACTCCTATTCTCACAGTAGCTGCCTTCAATGAGACTCTATGGAGAACCATTGGGGAGGTAGTTAATTATTTTCGATCTAGCTATTTATTTTTCATTCATGGGACAGAAATTTTCTTTTCTTCTTGCTATTTTTGTGCATGTTTGTGGGTATTCATGACTGCGTTTAATTTGGAATTTTATGCTGTAGGTTGTTTCCACTGAGGCAAGGGCCATGCGCAATGTGGGTAAAGCTGGATTGACATTTTGGAGTCCGACCATGAACGTTGCTAGGGATCCGAGGTGGGGTAGGATCATCGAGACACCTGGGGAATGCCCATTTGTTGTGGGTAGATACGTGGTTAATTACGTTGGTGGTTTGCAAGATGTGCCCGGCCAAGAAGAACGATCTCCTTCTAGGCCATTGAAAGTTTCCGCTTGTTGCAAGCATTACACTGCTTATGACGTAGATGCATGGTTGGGTGTTGATCGGTTTCATTTTGATGCCAAGGTACATTAACCTTTAAACTTTAATTTATTTTTCATTAATTATAGAATCTTTTGTTTTTTGTTTTTGTTTTTCTTGCTTTGACATTTTTTATGTAATTTTTAAGGTGGCTGAAAGAGATTTGATTGAAACATTCAACCGTCCTTTCGAGATGTGTGTCAAAGACGGCGATGTTAGCAGCGTCATGTGCTCTTACAATCGCGTCAATGGTATTCCGACATGCGCAGACACGAGGCTTTTAGTAGACACAGTTAGAGGAGAATGGAAACTTAACGGGTAAATCTTTTTGTTTGTAATTTTTAATTTAAATATTAGGGGTGCAACTCAGCCCAACCCTATTGTTAAAACGTCAAACTTAATCCATTGATTGAGTTTGGATTGAAATTTTGGGTTGAAAGTTTGAATTGTAATTTAAGTTATCTATAAAAATTAAAAAAATTAAGTAAATAATAAAATATTAAAATATAATAAAATAAATAAATAAATAAATAAAATTAATACCTAATCTACTGAAACTTCATTAAAATGAGTTTACGAGATTTATTTTTAAACTTGAGTTTAAATTGTTTCAAGTTAAAATTGGTTAATATATTTATTTAATCATGTTAAAAATATTTATATAATTTATAAATTCAAACTCAAGTTCAATTTGGGTTGGGTTTGCTCACCCCTAACTCAACCTTAAATTGGGTCTGTTTCCACCCTAATCAAGAAATCCCAAAGTAAAAAACTAAATTCCACCCTAGCAAATATGCAAATAGACTAAGAGCCTGTTTGGCCCTATGTTTACATAGCGTGAAAGTGCTTTCAAGCCCTCAAAAATACTTTATGATTTTTTATGAATGTTTGACAGACATTTTAAAAAAGCTTCATCTTATCACCAAAGGCTACAAAAATGCGACTTGGCAGAAACTCTAAAATAAAGCTTCCGCGGTTTTTACCGTCAAGCCAAACAGGCCCTAATTCATACTTTTTATTAATACTGATTTGACGCATATGTTATAGTTACATCGTCTCTGATTGTGATTCGATCGAAGTTATGGTTGATGGTCATCATTGGCTCCATGACAAGCCTGAGGACGCCGTTCGTCAAGTGCTCCGTGCTGGTGAGTCTCAATGCTCAATAATCATTTAGCAATTGATAATCACCACTAATTTCAATGAACATTTATTAATTATGTGCTTTGTCATTTTTTTATTTTTTCAGGTTTGGATTTGGATTGCGGGAGGTATTACCCCAGGTACTTAAAAAGTGCTGTTGAGAAAGGACAAGTTAGAGAGGACGACATCGACAAGGCATTGGTTAATCTATACATTGTGTTGTTGAGATTGGGCTTTTTCGATGGGAACCCTGCGTTTGATTCTCTTGGGAAAGAGGTCATTTGCAGCAACGATCACATGGAGCTGTCCATCGAGGCAGCTAGGCAAGGAATTGTTCTCCTGAAGAACGACCACAACGTTCTTCCTTTGGACGCTTCCAAGTTGAAGTCCGTAGCTGTTATTGGCCCCCATGCAGAGGCTACAGTTGCAATGATTGGAAACTATGCAGGTGAATCATTTATATTCTAATAAAAAAAGAGGAATTTTTTTCTACGTAACGTTACGATCCTTTCACAGCCTTTTATCTTTTCTGGGTGTTTTTTTGTAGGTGTGCCATGCAAGTATACAAAGCCTCAGGATGCCTTTGCGAGATACACGCAGGTTAACTTCATGAGGGGTTGCAAGGGTGTTGCTTGCCCAAATGACGATTGGATTTTCCATGCAGTCCAGACATCTCAGAAGTCCGACGCTACGGTTATTCACGTTGGCCTTGATCTCTCGGTGGAGGCTGAGGGCCGCGACCGTGTCGATCTTCTTCTGCCTGGCTATCAGACGCAGCTGATTAATGAAGTCGCTGCTTCAGCTGATCATCCTGTTATTGTAGTTGTCTTTTCTGCAGGCCCTGTTGATATTTCATTTGCTCAGAATAACCGGAAGATCAGCGCCATCATTTGGGCTGGTTATCCTGGTGAGGAAGGTGGTGTTGCTATCGCTGATGTAGTTTTTGGGAAACAAAATCCTGGTATGTTGTTTATTTAGTGTGATTTTTTAACTTAGAAATATTTTCTGTTTTTGTCTATTTACAATTTTTCTTTTCCTTTTGAATTAAACTCAAACAGGAGGAAGATTGCCAGTTACATGGTACAAGAATGATTACATCAAGCATTTTCCCATGACTTCGATCCAGTTGCGACCAAATGATGAATTGGGTTACCCTGGAAGAACTTACAAGTTCTTCAATGGATCTGTTCTGTACCCATTTGGATTTGGCCTTAGCTATACTAAATTCAGCTACAATCTTGTATCGTCGGTTCGGTCTGTTGATACGAAGTTGAGTCCTCTTCAGCACTGCCATGAAATTGAGTACAAGCCCAATTCATATGTTCCACACTGCAAGGCTGTGCTCGTTGAAGATATAGCTTGCGATCAGACGATTGATATTGAGGTGGAAGTGAAGAATGTTGGAAACCTTGATGGCGCTCATGTGGTGATGGTTTATTCCATCCCACCTGCTCCGATCGTGGGTGCTCCCTTGAAGCAATTGATTGGGTTTGACAGAGTGTTTGTGAAGGCTGGGTCTAGCACTAAAGCCAAGTTCTCCATCAATGCATGTGAGGCATTGAGCTTGGTGACTGATACTGCTTACAAGGTTTTGCCCTGGGGTAAACATACAATTTCTATTGGCGATGGCAACGGAGCAGTCACATTCCCATTGCGAGTTAACTTCGAATCTTACTCAAATTAAATGATGATTTCCAGGGGAATGTGTCTGATTTAGATTGAATAGCTTTGTCCTTATGTTGTTAGCTTTTTAATATAGTTATTCAACATTTTGTTGAATATAGAGAGGAATTTTTCCGAAATTTTTGTTTCAAGTACAGACAATAATGACAATAATGAAGCTCACTTCTTTATTGGCTTTAAATGGGTCTTATACAAAGTTTTGCATTGTTATTAAATTTTATTATTGCAGTTAATCTGATGCAACCACGCGACCAAGTCTTTTCCATGTCGATATATGCCGTTTATACACTTGGCAGTGGCCATGGTTCGTACCTATTAATAGCCATAATTTCCACATGGGAACAGGAGGAACGGTAAAAATACCAATATAATTAATTTTATTTGTATTGATATCTATCCAATCGGTCGATATCTTCCTCCGAGTATTAATTTCTTGTTTTAATGTTAATTTATTTGTTATGGTTCATATCATCATATCTTCCAAATTGGTTAGAGCTTTCGTATAAAATGATCACAAGATGATGCTAATTTGATTATATTTTAGCGTTTTTTTTCTCAAATGAAGTGATGCGTGCCCAACATCAGTTGAATAAAACATAAGATGAGAGAAAATTGGGAAAATTGGCCATATCCATGCGAATGGATGAGAATTCAAAACATGAATTTATAATTATCATCCGCCATCGTCTTGCGATTTGTAGAAAAAATGTTCGCACGGTCCGGGTAGAGATAGTGTGATCACCCATTTACAATTCTTCTAACAGATGTCTGTAATAAATATTGAAAGCTTTATTGAATTGCAGTATAACTTATTCATTTTTTATATGGATGGATATTTTCTTTATGGTCTGAAATATTGGAGGAAACTAAAAAGTTAGGTGATGGATATTTTATTTGATTATGTTATCAATAGTTTCATGTTATAAATTTATACATAAAATAAAAACTATACTAATTAAATTATTTTAAAAAAAATTGAATATTCTTATTTAATTATATCAAATAAATAATTTTATATGATGTGTGGGAACCATATTCGTTGATTTTTTTATTTTAAAATATTTTAGTGGTTTTTGTGTATTTAGACGGTTTTAAAAACTTTTAGTGATTTTTGTGTTTGGCGATAGTTAAAAATAATGTACTTTATTTGGATATGATGCATTCTAAATGAATTAAAAGTTAAAATACCATATGTTTTCATTTGTATATGAAATTGAAGTCAATTCCAAAGCCGCGAGAATTTTAACCTTTAATTTGAGGAATCATATTGGCAGCTAATTAAAACGAGCGTACCATAATTTATTTCGACAGACTCTTCGTGAGCTATTATATCCTAAACCCACCCTGTTTACATCCGCTGCCTGACTAATCGAATTAAGTGCATATCTGTTCTCTAGTATCTACTAAACAAAAGCATAATCAGTGGGCTGATCGGAAACGACGTTAGAACAGAGAACTATTTTCATTTTTAGCTTCATCATTGAGGGTATTATTCTTTGATCTTCCTCTCGCTACGAGAGAAGCACGTTATATAAATCATGAAGTTGGGATAATTATCTACCTTATAATTAATTTAAATTCGCAATTAGTTGTGATGAGAATAAGGCAAAATATGGAATTTGTAACAATATTTTAGTAACACTCTATTTTTCATTGTAAAAAATATAATAGGCAACAATAAGTAGTTATTATAGTTTAATTTTTAAGAATATTAAATTTATTTCTTGCTAACAATTAAAAATTAGCAAAAACAAAAAAAAGTATTATCTCTATAATATAATTTTTGGCTATACTAAATTTTATCAGTGCTAAAAAAACTAGTAACAATATGTACAATCACATATAACTTGTCATTCTTGTAATACTATTTTCAGTGACACTCAATTTTATTATCACTAAAAGTTGATTATTAGTTATACTTAGTTAATATTGCTGAAAGTTATGATTTTTAGTGACATTTAGCTTTATTGTTGCTAAATATTGATTCCTATTAATACTCAGTTTTAGCGTCAGTGACACTTAATTTTATTTGCTGCTAAGAGTTGATTTTTAGTAACAATTAATTTGAGTGTTGGTAAAAGTAATAAAATTAGCAATGTCAAATTCGCCATTGTCGCTATAGTGTAATTTGTAATATCGATAAATCCATTGTGGACAGATGTGAGAAAAATAATTTTAGTCTCAATCACCGGAAAAATGGTTAAATCGAGTTGCACACAAATCGGGCTCAATCCAACCGGATTTATAATTGGAGCTATTTCAGGTTGAGTTGTATAAAAGTTCTGTTCGGTTCTTTTCAAGAGCTAGCATGACTAACTGCTCCATTTATGTCATTTTCGTAAGATTTATTCTACCCAAAACAACACTAACTAAACAATTTAAATCATTTTCTATCAGTCTGTACTAACGAACTCTATCTTTTTAAATTGTTAATAGATAAATACGAGTTCGAAATTCGATTTTCAGGATATTTTGAACAGCAGCTAGAGATAATCCAGCTACAGTATAACAGTTTCGCCTCGCTAGCGACTCTCTATATAAGTCTCCAGCCCCAACCCTTCATCAGTCGCATTCCTTGTTCAGTATTTCTCCATGGCTTCTCTCAAAATCTCTCTCTTTGTTTTTCTCACCCTTCTATCCACTTGCCTCGCCAAATTCACACCGGTTTGTGATCCTCAACGCTTAGCCGATCTTGGTCTGGATGGCAATACCCTGAAATTCTGCGATAAATCCTTGTCATTCCAAGTGAGGGCCAAGGACTTAGTTGACAGGATGATTGTTGAGGAGAAGGTTAAGCAGCTTGGCAGCACAGCTGAAGGTGTGGATAGGCTGGGCCTTCCTCCTTATGAATGGTGGTCGGAGGCCCTGCATGGCGTCTCAGACGTTGGCCACGGCACCAGATTCAACCATGATGTGCCAGCAGCAACTAGCTTTCCTACTCCTATTAGTTCAGCAGCTTGCTTCAACAAGAAGTTGTGGAAAACCATTGGAGAGGTATCCATGTGAATCTCTCTTTCGATATCATCATTTCAACGATTGTTTTGAAAAAACTATTTTTTGGGAATGGATATGAGTACAAATAAATACATTTATACTTGGTTTCCTTAGCTATGTATTTTCATTTTTTTAGGCTGTTTCTACTGAGGCAAGGGCCATGCGTAACGTGGGTATAACTGGATTGACATTCTGGAGTCCTACAATGAATGTTGTAAGAGATCCAAGGTGGGGTCGGATCATGGAGACACCCGGTGAAGATCCATTCCTAGTTGGTGAATATGTAGTGTCCTATGTTAGGGGTCTGCAAGACATTCCGTCGCAAAATTTATCTCGATCTCCTTCCAGGCCACTCAAAGTTGCGGCTTGTTGCAAGCATTACACTGCATATGATTTGGATGCATGGCTAGGAGTGGATCGTTTCCATTTTGATTCTAAGGTAATTATTTTTTAAATCTTGATGCCATTTTTCTCTAACCATTGAATCTTGGGGTCTTCTTAATTTGGTTAGTCTTTTGAAGGTGGCTGAGAGAGATTTGATTGAAACATTCAACCGCCCTTTTGAGACATGTGTAAGAGAAGGTGATGTTAGCAGTGTCATGTGCTCGTTCAACAATGTTAATGGCATTCCAACATGTGCTGATACTAAGCTGTTGTCCGACACGATTAGAGGAGAATGGAATCTTAATGGGTAAGAAATGAAATTTCTCAATGTCAATGTAATGTCACTATGTCGATCGAATTTTAACATGTTCTTTGTATGTTGCAGTTACATTGTCTCTGATTGTGATTCAATTGAAGTAATAGTTAACAGACAACGCTTTCTCGACGACACTCCTGAGGATGCCGTCCGTCAAGTCCTTCGTGCTGGTAATTTCTCAGTATCATACATTTTAATATCATCATATTAGTTTTTAATTTATCTCTATCATAATTATCTTCGTTTTTTTTCCAGGGTTGGATTTGGATTGTGGACATTACTATCCTCAGTACACGTTGAGTGCCATCAAGCAAGGAAAAGTTAGAGAGTCCGATGTGGACAATGCTCTGAAGAACTTGTATGTTGTTTTGATGAGGCTTGGATTCTTCGATGGAAGCCCTGAGTTTGATTCGCTTGGAAAGAAGGATATCTGCAGCGATGAGCACATTGAGTTGGCCACTGAGGCAGCTCGACAAGCAATTGTTCTGCTTAAGAACGAAGACAACACTCTTCCTTTAGATGCTTCCAAGTTGCAATCAGTTGCTGCTGTTGGCCCACATGCAGAGGCTACGAAGGCTATGATTGGAAACTACGCAGGTGAGTCCTAGCTAGCGTTCGCATATATCTAGCTAACATTCTCTGTAAATGGTAGCTTCAATGCAAGCATGGCTAATCTTCTCTGCTTATGGCTTTGCAGGCATTCCATGCAGGTATTCCCAACCAAAAGATGCTTATGCCAAGTATACAAAGGTGAATTTCATGAGGGGTTGCAAAGGAGTTAAATGCCCCGATACAGACTGGATGCACAATGCTGTCCTGACATCCCAAATGTCGGACGCAACAATAATCCATGTGGGGTTGGACTTGTCTGTTGAGGCAGAGGAGCGAGACCGCAGCAATCTTCTTCTTCCTGGCTATCAGACTCAGCTCGTCAATGAAATTGTAGACGCTTCTGACCACCCAGTCATCCTTGTTGTCTTCTCTGGTGGTCCAGTTGACATTTCCTTCGCCAAGAATAACCCCAAGATCGGCGCCATTCTTTGGGCTGGATACCCTGGCGAGGAAGGTGGCAATGCCTTGGCTGATATCATCTTCGGAAAATACAATCCCGGTGAGTAGTTTGTTTTCTGATTTAATTACCCTCTCAATGTTCTAATGCTGAAATATTTCGCTAATTAAAGATGTGTTTGTGTTTCTCTCTCTGTTTCAGGTGGGAGATTGCCTGTCACTTGGTATTACAATGACTATACGAAAGCGATTCCAATGAC
>JAYJMB010068394.1:0-24620 GCA_036873735.1 Pouteria campechiana
CGAATACATGGAATTTAACGAAAATCATCATAACCTCAAAGAAATTATTTTAGAAATCTTCATGAAAAGATCTGTAGACAATCATTTACCAAGTTTTTACAAGTCAATTCAATTAGACCCGCTTGGTATCATGTACAAAAATTAACCTGGTGTCTTCTGGCTGGTGAAGGTTGTACAACTTTTATTTTTCGGACATACGATCAAGCTGTAATGTTTTAATGCGTTCGAATTTAACTGGCTACGTAGTCACTCATTTAGATAGCTAGGTAGCCAATATCTAATTACTGCCAAGTTGTGGATTTGTGAAGGTGGATTAGACGGGGTCATTGAATGAGTCCCGATAATCATGTTCTTGCAACTTATATTCGGAGCTTTATCTGTGCTTAGGAGTTCCAGATGATGCCGTGTAAGGATGTGAAGATAGGCAAGCTGATGATGCTGGCTTTTCATTTTCCAATTACTCGAAAAATGATGTCCATTTTTAGATTGTATTGGGCGTGTATCATAATCGGAACTCACTCCGGCCATGGGACCAATAATCAAAAGGCTGGCCTACATTATAGTTCGGGTTGTAGATATATCTACAAATTTTGCCTATATTTGTAAATTTATCAACATTTTTAAATATTTATAAAATGATTATATTTAAGCAAAATATTTTTAAAATATCGAAAACAATCAGTTTCTAAATTGGCGAATGACCTACATAATTTTAAAAAAGTTGTCCGTGAAGTGAAATAATTATTCTTTAAAAGCACTCACCGAATGTAATTGCATTAAAAACACCTTATAAAAGTTAATGAAATTGAAATTTTTAAAAATATTTTGCTAAAATATAAATATTTTTAAAATAGGCCACATTAAAGTAAACCATTGTCAATGGTTGAAATTATTTTTGAACCGTTAATAAATTATAATATACTATGTATCAAATATGTATTTTCAAATGTAAAGTTTTTGACTAAATAAATGAATATGTAAATTTTCTCATCATAAAAGTGGTCCATACCATGATTTTAGACATAAATGTTTAATTTTTATAATTTTTATTTACTACGGCCCACGTTAGCTCATTTAGATGATTTGTAATGGTAAGAAATAAGTTAAACCTAAATCCGAATAAGCGTTATCTGTGAGATTTCACATTTCAGGTCCAACGCGCTAGGCATTGGGTTGGATCCAGTTCTCACCCAAGGCAAGCTAAAATGGCGTGGAGAGTCGAGAAGCACCAGCTGAAAAACGATGAAATCGTTGCTGTTTCTGAGTCTTTTTCTTGAATTACATCAGCGACATCAGCATATTAGTGAAATAGCAGCGTTGAGAGGTGCGGCCACAGCTCGAAGGGGTGAATCTCCGTTTCCTCCTCCATTTCCGACCTCCAACTCCTTTGGAAATGCTGCTTTTCCCACCCCTTGTTCTAGAGTTACGAGAGCAGAAGACAGCACTTCTTCACCACCAGACCGCTTTACCCATCTGGTGAATCGTATGTGTAGAGCCGTCTGAGACGGCTGTGCGGATTCTATAAGATTAGAGGATGCATTGAACCTTTTGATCAAATGTCCATGCTCACCACCGGCCTTCCATTTACACTTTCAATGACCTCTTAACTACTATTGTGAGAATGGGGCACTACCCAACTGTGATTTCTATGTACACCACAATGAAAACAGTAGGCATCTTATGTAATCTGTGCACATTCACCATCCTACTCAATTTCGTCAGCCACTCGCATGGCATTCGTTTTGGTTTGGCTTTTTTTGGAAGCATCAAGAAACGTGGGATTAAACCTGACGGTGTAGCTCTGGGAACTCTTATAAACGGCTTCTGTAGGGAATCAAAGCTGGACAAGGCAGGCAGTTTCCTTGTGAAGATGTTGGAGGCTGGCTACCCTTATGATGTAGGGACACTTGGACCTATCGTGAATGGGCTTTGCAAGACGAGGAATAGCCGTCAAGCACTTGGGTTGCTTCAGAAAATGAAGAAGGTGGGTGGAAGGTTTACACCTAATGTTTGGGTGTATAATCTGATTATCTACAGTCCATGCGAAGATGCGCTTGTCAAGGAAGCTGTTGACCTTTTCTTCAAAATGTCTGAGAAAGGGATTGTGCCAGATATTGTTACTTACAGTTCATTAATTCACGGGCTTTGCAATCACGGGCAGTGGAAAGAAGCCATGGGACTGTTTTACAAAATGCTAGATAGGGGAATCTCACCGAATACGTTTATCTATAATTCTTTAACTTATGGACTGTCTAGTGTGGGCTAGTGAAGAGAAGCAATGAACCTATTCCAGGAAATGTTGGATCAATGGGATGCAAGAACATGGAGTAAGAGCGAATTATCATACGTATGCCATATTGATAGATGGCCTATGCAAAGACAAATGTCTTAGTGAGGCATTGCAGTTGTTTAATGAGATAGAAAGCAGAGGGTGTACACCTGATGCTGTAATTTTTTGCATCCTTATCAATGGGTTGTGTGAAGCTACGGAACTTAATGCTGCAAAGGAACTTTTTAGTTCCCTCCCAGCCAAGGGTTTTGCCCGTAAAGCTATAATGTACACAACATTGATAAATGGAGCTTTTGACTGAAGCTAAACAGTTATTCTTGCAAATGGAACAGGAGGATTGCCAGCCAGATAGTGTCACCTTTAATGTATTGACCCGAGGCTATTTGCAGAAGAGCATCATCAACTTCTCCAAAGGCTTTTGCCTAAGAAGCTATGATATTTGACATCGACCCTTGTTGTGCACTACAATGGATGTTGTACAGATTTTTTTTTCTGACGTATGATCAAACTTTAATGCTTTCATGCGTTCAAATTTAACTGGCTACGTAGTCGCCCATTTAGATATTTATCATTCGCGGAAATCAGTGTGAAAAAATGGTCGATTGATTAAAATTATTCAATTCAAAAAGTAGCGTGGATCTTCCATGGAGCCTCCATGCCTTTGCTTTGTGTTTTATTTATTTTCATTTCTTCTTTGTTTTTGTTTACATTTTAGATTTATGTACTTTTGGAGGAAGAAATTCAAGTAGAATTGTGAAATTATAGATTTTTTCTACAAATTTTACTTGATCTTTAATTCTTCACTATCTTTGTTTGTATTCTAGAATTATATACTTTCAGAAGAGTAAATTATGATTAAAATGTAAGATTACAGAGGTTTTCTACAAATTTCGCTTGGAATTTTTATTTTTATGGTTAGATTGTGTTCGAAAATGAGAAAAGGATAAGAAAACTAAATTTTGAAAAAAAGAAATCGATGCAAGATAAGAAAACTAAATTTTGAAAAAAAGAAATCCATGCAAAGTATTATGGATAATGATTTAAATGCATGGAAAAACATAGAACCATTTTTTCACAGAAATATAAGAGGCTTTGAGAAAATTTTAATTATTTGAATAAATAGAGGTGGATAAATGTCATATTAATGTGAGATCCCACATCACCTGGGTGAGAAGGGGAGTCTTGGCTTAAGTGTGAGGGTTTGTGATAATATATTAAGATGATTT
This sequence comes from Pouteria campechiana, assembly GCA_036873735.1. Lineage (NCBI taxonomy): Eukaryota > Viridiplantae > Streptophyta > Magnoliopsida > Ericales > Sapotaceae > Pouteria > Pouteria campechiana. The sequence goes on from JAYJMB010068394.1 coordinate 3,517, forward strand.
TTGTGGAACAAAACCGTAAGGGTGGGTGCTAGCCTGACCCAAAGCAGACAACATCTCGACAGGATTCCGAATTGTTACAATTAATTAAAAAGTTACAAAAGGAAAATTACCCATCAGGTCCCAAATAATAGAAAATAAATATTATTTTCTGATGGGTCTATCTTAGAATGGATTGTTTCTTCATATTTACAGCTGCCAGCCATCTCTGAAAAAATGTTAAGATTATTCAGTGCTTTTGCTACAACAAAAGTTTTTCTTGAATAAATGCAAGCGCAGCAGATATAAGAAGCCATGACTACATGTTTGGTGTTTGAGATAAGCAGATGAGTGAATACAAGGCAATCATATTAGTCCAACAATAGATAGTGTTTGAGATTAGAGCTTTTATGGGTTCCTAGAACCTTCTTTAAAGATTTTTGTATAATAATTTCTCAATTTGCTTGAACCATGGATTATCAAAATTGACAATGTGCAATTCAGAAGGTAAAAAAAACAACGCTGGATATGTAGAATTTGGCAACTTTCCATATATATGTCTGTTTGACTCTCTCTCTCTCTCTCTCTCTCTCTCTCTCTATAGAGGAATGCTTTCTGCGCCGCCCGAGAGTGTAAATAAATTTATTACACTCCACCAGTTTTATCTTGGTACTTTAATTTCCCAAACTGGGTGTATTTTCTTACCCAGGTTTGGAAACTCCTTTGATTTCAATTAAAAGAAACTCAGCTTCATAATTAGCATACAAATTAATAAAATGAGTTATTGAAAAAAATGCATATAAAAATGATTTTAAAATGCTAGTAGTTTAATATAGGAATAATCGTTATGCCTAAAAAATTAATAAAACTTAGCCAAGCCTGTTGCGTTTCAATAAAATAGGAATTAGGGATATTTGAGCCTTAAAATTAATAAAATATTAAAAAAATAACTAAAACACTAAACAAAACTTGGTTAGTTGCGTTTAAAAAAAATTAAAATGAAAACACTAAATAAAACTCGGCAAGTTGGGTTTTGAAAAAAAAAATTAAGCACAACACCAAACAAAACATGGACACTTGTATTTTAAAAAAATTAAACTAAAAATCAAACGAAACTCAGCTAGGTTTAAATTTTTTTTAATGAAAACATTAAAAAAATGTTGGCTTGTTTTGTGTTTTAAAAAAAAATTGCCAAAATACTTAACAAAACTCGACGAAGTTAGTTGGGTTTAAAAACAAAATTGCCAAAACACTTAACAAAACTCAGCTTGTTCAATATTTTAAAAAAAAATTAACAAAACATTTAACAAAAAGTGAATAAGTTATTTGTGTTTTTTGAAAAAAAATTAACTAAAACAAAGAATAAAACTTGACAAGGCTAGTTGCATTTAAAAAAAAAATTTAACCAAAATGCCAAAAAAAACTTGGCTAAATGCATTTAAAAAAAATAATTTATACACCAAAAAAACTAGGTACGTTGGATCTTAAAAAAAATTAACCAAAATACTAAACAAAACTGAGCTTGTTTGTGTTTTAAAAAAATTACAAAAATACTTAACAAAACTAGACAAAGTTAATTGCATTTTTAAAAAAAAATAACCAAAACACCAAACATAACTCTACCAGCCAGTTACATTTTAAAAAAAATTAACTAAAATATCAAATAAAACTTAACCAATTGCGTTTAAAAAAAATTGAAACCAAAGTGCTAAACAAAACAAGGCCAATTGCATTTAAAAAAATTTAACCAAAACGTTGAACAAAACTCAACTTGTTTGTTGTTTAAAATTTTCTTTTTACCAAAACACCTAATAAAACTCAACCAAGCTAGTTGTGTTCTAAAAAATAAATTAACCAAAATACCAAAAATGCATATAAAAATTAATTTTAAAATGCTCTTAGTAGTTTAAAATAGGAATAATTATTATGTCTAAAAAAATTAATAAAACTTAGCCAAGCTAGTTGCGTTTTAATGAAATAGAAATTAGGGATATCTAAGCTTTAAAATTAATAAAATTTTTAAAAAAATATTTTTGAACTTTAAAAAACTTTATAATAAAACTCATATTAGATAGGATTTTAGATAGGAATGAGTTTTTTAATACTACAACTATTTTATTAACTTGGCTAGGCCAGTTGCGATTAAAAAAAAATATCAAACAAAACTCGGTCAGGCCAATTATGTTTTAAAAAATAACTAAAACACTAAACAAGACTTGGCTAGTTACATTTTAAAAAAAATTAAAACGAAAACACCAAATAAAACTCGGCAAGTTGCGTTCTGAAAAAGAATAAGTTTTTTTTTAATTATCAAAACTTCTAAAAAAACTCAGCTAAACCAATTGCATTTAAAAAAATTAATCAAAACGGCAAAAAAAAAACTCAGACAGGTTGGTTGTTTTTAAAAAAAATTAACCAAAACACCAAATAAAACTAAACTAACCTAGTCGAGTTTTGTTTTGTCTTTTGGTTATTTTTTTAAAATTCAACTGGCTTGGCCAAGTTTTATTAGGCATTTTTGTAAATATTTTTTTAAACATCGAACAAGCTAAGTTATGTTTAATATTTTAGTTATTTTTTTCTTAAAAAATGCAAACGACCTTGTTTTCTTTTGTGTTTTACTTTTAAGGTTTTCTTTAAACATGACTAGCTAAGTTTTGTTTGGTATTTTGGTTATTTTTTTTAAAATGCAACTAGCCTGGTTGAGTTTTATTTGGTATTTTGGATTTTTTAAAAATACATAATTATCTTTATCAAATTTTTTTAAGTGTTTTGTTAATTTTTTTAAACATGAACAAACCGAGTTTTGTTTAGTATTTTGGATATTTTTTTAAAAAATAACAGGCTTAGTTTTGTTTCATGTTTTAATTTAAAAAATTTTTTAAACACAATTGGCTAAGTTTTGTTTAGTGTTTTAATTAATTTTTTTAAATGCAAAGAGGCTAGCTGAGTTTTACTTGTTATTTTAGTTAATTTTTTTTTAAAAAGCAACTAGCTTGGCTGAGTTGTGTTAAATATTTTGGTATTTTTTTTCAAACACTAAACAAACTAAGTTTTGTTTAGTGATTTGTTTATTTTTTTAAAAACCCAATTAACTTGGTTTTGTTAAGTATTTTAGTATTTTTTTAAACATCAAGCAAGCCAAAGTTTTATTCAATGTTTTGGTTAAACATTTTTTAAAACCCAACTAGCCGAGTTTTGTTTGATGTTTTGGATAAATTTTTTTTTTAAAATGCAATTGGCTATATTTTTTTGGTGTTGTAGTTAATTTGTTTTTAAATACAATTGGTTTGGTTGAGTTAATAAAATAATTTATTATTAAAAAACTCATTTTTGATATGTGTTATTGAATTCATTTCTAATACGCATTTTATTATAAAGTTTTTTAAAACTCAAAAATAATTTTTTAAACATTTTATTAATTTTAAAGTTCAAATATACGTAATTCCTATTTTATTAAAACACAATTGGCTTAGTCCGATTTTATTAATTTTTTTAGACAAAATAATTATTTCTATTTTAAACTTTAAGAGTATTTTAAAATTATTTTTTATATACATTTTTTCCAATAACTGATTTTATTAATTTCTATGCTAATTATGAAGTTAAATTCCTTTTTAATTAAAATCAAAAGAGTTTCCAAACCTGATTAAGAAAGTACACGTAGTTTAGGAAATCCATCCAATAGTTGCAGAAATTAAAGTACTAAGACACCTAAAGGGAAGTAAGCACTTATAAAACCAGCCTTATAGCTGGACCTAATGGATGTCTTGGTTATTTGGTCCTCCATGTTTAGTCAATTGGTCGATTTTAGATTTTCTATCTATGATTAGGCTCAATATGTGTCTGGGATCCTCTCTAAAATCTGCACATCATTTGTTTGACAAAACCAAGTTCCTTCTCAATCAATTAATGTTTAGAAGTAATGATTATAGTAAATTGAAAAGCTGGAAAACCGAGGACCACAAAAATTACTTTTTTTTTGATAATTCTGTTATATATATATATATCGCCCAATATTTTGAGTGTTTACTGCATAAATAGCCAATTGTATGCATGTGTGTATGCCTATCTTTTGGTTGATTGTGAAGAACTAAAATGTCATATTGTGTGTATATCATGTGAATCTTTTGTTTGATTGTGAATGACTAAAATATTATGTCATGTGTGTGCATGCCCTAACAAGTTGCTTTTGTTCTTTTTTGTATTGTTGACTTGGATTGAAAATAATTTATATTAGAAATATGTTTTTTTTATAGAAAGATATATGTTTTGTTTGAGTTTGATGGTTTTGACTATATTTTGTGGTTTAAGTTTGATAGTTTGAGCTTAATGGTTTGGATATTATATGAATTAATTATATGTGGTCTATAATTCATTATTTGATTTGTCATAATCTTTCAACCTAAACCCAAACCCAAAGTTAATCTGCACATGTAGGGTTAGGGTTAGGGTTGGGAAAAGATTATAAAAGTAAGGGTTAGGTTAGGGTTGGGAAAATATTGTAGAAGTGAGTGTTAAGGTTGGACAAACTCAAACCGGTCCCGAACTCGCCCGACTTACACCCCTAGCATATACTATGGAAGTGAGTTCCTAGTATTATTCTATTTAGAATAAAGATAATAAAAATCATTTCGATTAGAATCCTAGTTAGGCCACATCTTAAAAAAAAGTATAAACAATATGTAAATTTTGAAATTTACTTAAATATGTTCAGGGAAAATGGGATGAATACTTGAGAAAGTTTGGATTTTTTAATTCAAAGTACGTGGACTCATCTAAATGATCAAATAATTTTAATAGGTTGAAAATCAATTTCAAATTAATTTTAATTTTATAATCAATATAACCTTTTGATTGAGATTATCTTTAAGGTCCTAACTAAATAAATGATAACAAGATTAATGATTTGGTCAAATTTTATATAATTAATATGAATTTTTTAAAAACTAAGTTGATTTAAGAATTATTAAAATAAATTTTAAATTATTAAAAGATTTTGGAATGAAAAATGTATTAGGAGTGATATAAAATTAATTAGAGTAATTTGATACGTACTTTGAGAGTATTTAAAATTAATTATAATTTTTGAAACAAATAATAATCAAACGTTAACATTGTCTTTACTTAACTTCAATGCCTTCTAAGCTTAAATTAAAAATATACACTCAATCAATGTAAGAAAAATGAATCAAATGAAATGAAAAATAAAAAAATCATTTATCTATAATCATAGAAATATTGGTTATAAGCATAATCATTATATAATTATAGAAAATGGAACAAAAAATGATTGCAGTACACTAAGATGGTAATAAGTGTATTTCTTTTTCACATCTTATCTAGTTAAACTAAATAACTTTGTTACTAATCATTAAAAAAATTATTTCCTTTCTACTATAGTAGAATCAAATGAATTAACCTTTATTTATAATACCAAATAAGTAAGAATATAACAAAGATTCTTTATACAAATGAATTAACCTTTATTTATCATAACAAATAAGTAATTATATAACAAAGATTCTTTAACAATTTGTCATGCTTGCTATATAAAAAGTTTCAAATGCATGCGAAGTTAATGAAAGATTAGAAACTGTCATTCAACATTTATGATTTGTAACGCCCCTCTAAATTAATAGTAAATTAATATTCTTTTAAGTAGAGATCACATGATTAGATGGAACCCTAAATGCTACTAGCCATGAAAATTATGACTAAATTGTGTGCAATAATCATTTAATTATTGTGCTAATCAATAAGGAAATTCTTGGGATAAGAGTTTTCATGGCTTTATAATAAATTCTATATTGGACACATAGACGTTTCAATCCTTTGAGCATATTAAATCTTTGGGTCTAAATCAAAAGAGATAATGATTCTAAGATATGTTTATCAAATAAACTAATAGAATAGTTTGAAAAGCTATTGAAATAAATTACTCTTGCCTTAAGTGAAGTTTGGACTATTCCAAGTATAGAATCTATAAATTTATAGTGTCTATAATCTTTTGTACAAGCTAATACCGAGGCAGGAATGCCTACTCTCATTAATGGTTGTATTACTATTTGAATTAAACCAAAGTGGATAAATTTAAATCCTCTTGTTATAAGATCTTGGATAGCTTCTTTTGCTAATAGTTGTATTTTATGATTTCCTTCAGTGAATTCTAATATTGTTTCTAGAGTTTTTATTCTATATTCAGTAAGAAAATAGAATAATCCTATTTTATATATTTCTTTCACTGGTACTTTGGGTATTTTCCAATTTTGAATAGATTGTTATATATTTTCATAAGCTTCTTCAGTTATATTTTGTATCTCTTGAAGACTGATGGATTCAATTTCATTTGAAGATTTGGGTAAAGAAAGTGAGCTAGAAGAAGAAGAAAATACTTTTAAAACTTTTCTCAAAGCAGCCATTTTTTCACAGTCAATGATTTATAGGCTTAATCCCTAAACAGCGTCCTGCCAATATGGGTAACAGCTTGATACACGACTTCGTGAAATCAAATGGATGGGTTTCAGAAATAGTGTGAAAAGAATTTTCTTAAACTTGGCTCTAATACCATTTTAGGCCCAGGCTAATCCGAATCCAGGTGCTCATAGATTTCATTGTCATTATCAGAGGGAAACTCAATTTGCACATGCTTGCTATATAAAAAGTTTCAAATGCATGCAAAGTTAATGAAAGATTACAAACTGTCATTCAACATTTATGATTTGTAACACCCCTCTAAATTAATAGTAAATTAATATTCTTTTAAGTAGAGATCACATGATTAGATGGAAACCTAAATGCTACTAGCCATGAAAATTATGAGTAAATTGTTTGCAATAATCATTTAATTATTGTGCTAATCAATAAGAAAATTCATAAATGACTTCATGTCTATGCATTAATAGCAAAAAGGATAGTACAGTATTTTATCAAGTTAAGGACGTTAGCATGTATATTATAAATAAATTGAAAATATTGAGATATAAATTCTAATAAAAAAGTATCATTGATCTAAACTTTAGAAGGGGAAAAGTTCATCAAAATAATGGGAGAGTGTGTCAAACTAATTATGGATAGGAAACCCAATGAAAAATAATGATATAACTCTCGAAGGAACCGTATCACCTATAACTGTAAGGTATTTTGATATACATATTGTAAGTTGATCTACGGATATTGGAGCATTTAATTAAGGAAATAAATCGTCAAACCAAAGAATCTATCAAGGGGACTATAAAAGCTTAATTCATCCATTTGATACCACGATTTAACATTTCAGAGATGCAACCCCATTGTTAATGTACTAGGCAGAAGATGAACCATGATGGAGAGATTCTGCAAAATTTTGCTTACTATAACCCGTGTAATTAATAATTTTTGGATATTGATGTAATTAGTGATTGAAGGAAAAAATTGATTTTTTTTATATAAGAAATGTAATTTAGATTTCTTTGCAATGTCTGAGATGTTAGGTTCAATTGTCATTCATACCGTTTCTGGGGTTGAACAGTGGGAAGAGCATTATTGTATGTGCACGTGACCTTGTTTTTAGATGAGACTACAAAGTGCAATAATCACAAATTAAGATTAAATAATTTAATATCATTCAATTAGCAGTTAATGAATAAATTGAGTGGTCTCACAACGAGAGTTAATTTATTGCTATGAGCAAAGTTCACCAACGAAGAAGTTACAATGTTCATGCATCCCAAACTATGAAGTGATATTTAATTACATCGATAAAAGCACGATTTATTGTTGAGAAGTCTACTCTATGTGCGCCTATGATGGATTTGGCCGGCATTAATCCAAGTGATTGTTGCAATTGGGTGTCTACTCTTTGCATTTTTTTTTAGCATTTTTTTTTGGTTTTACATCCCTGTCTTTTTTAAGTGTCAATAAACCTCTTTAAAAAAACACCTCATCAAACCCAAGTTAAAATGCACCCATATTAAAATGCAATGGGGTCTAAAATTGCGGTAAACCTCATTAAACCCAAATTAAAATGCACCCGGGTCTAAATGTCAATAAACCCCAGTAAACCCAATTTCAATATAACCAGTTTGCCCTTTACGTGTGTCCCACTTTTTATAATTATAACATTGATGATTGCCCAAATGCCTTGGAATGGTCCGCTTTTAATGCACATGTAATGCGGAAAACAATGAATGGTGGAAGGAAATTTCTCATTCAAAGGCTGTACGCGAACCAACCCCCTGATTCTATAATAACATCTAACCAATCCCACCGTAATTTTTTATATTTACGTATAAGAAATAATAATATTATTAGAATGCCGAGATTCTCTCGAAAGATTGCACCCGGTTAGCAGAAAGGCTTCTTCTCCCTCTTTCGATATACATCTAGCTAGACATCCGAGGAATCCTTCAGCTGGAAACCTCAAGGCCATATTCCAAAGCTCTTTTCCATGGCGTACCCTCAACCCTCGACTTCCTACGAAGTCATGAGACTTACAGCACAGCAATTTGAGATGGAGCAATCAGAGGGTGGACCGTAGCATCGATCGTCAGTCGACCCTCAAGTTAAGAAATGAGGTGCGCGATTGAATTGCTTAGAGGGGAATTCGAAGGAGAGGTTACGTGGATGTGGGGGCTCTGTTGTGGGAGGCAATGTTATTAGAACCGAACCGGCCACTGGGCTGGTTTGGTTCGAACCGGTTGGACCATTCAATTAAAAGGTTGAACTGTGATGTCATAAAAAATTCAATGATTTTAAAAATAGATAAATCTTATAAAAAAATTAATAATTATATAATTATATAATGCATAAAGCAATGATTCTATGGTCTAAGATAATAAAAAATAAAGTATAACAATTAAAATGACAATGCATAAATGCATAATTATTACTCATGGATAGTTTAACTATGCAAGTAAAAAAAATAACATGATTAAAAGAAAAGAAGTCATAGTTACATGATTAACCTGATTAAAAAAAGAAAAATAATAACATGATTAAAAGAAGAGAAAAGATGCCGGAGCCATAGTTACATACCTCGAGGAGGAGGAGTAGCTAGTGTAATCCTATTCGTCACTAGCAAGAAAAGTAGTCGCTTGGTGGGGAAGGTTAGGTGTAAAATTCATCATCCAAGATCTGAAATTGATAGTCAAAGAGAACTAACTAATCAAATCAAAGGAACAGGTTAGAAGCTTGTACCTTGAACGGACGTAAGCAACAACCTCTCATTTTCGTATGACCTAGAAGCTCACAGAAATAGGAAGAAGATTTCTCCAACCAGATAAAAAGGGGAAGACACTGGAGCTGAAGGGGGAGATGCCGGAGCTGGAAGGCGGAGACACAGAAGCTAGAAGAGGCGTGGCTATCATCGATGGCCACCACGGTCATCGATTGCAATGGCTGGAAAGCTTCCTCCTTTCATTGAGGCGAGATGAGTGACAGGGAGAAAGGTAGCTGTCGATGACCGAGAAACGTGCAAGGGAGATGGAGAGGGAGAGGGAGAGGCAGTTGGCTGAAGTGGGATGTTGGGTTTGGCACTTTGACACAGAGGGTAGTTGGGCAAGACAGAGTATTGCAGTTTAGATCGTTTGCGGTTTAGAGCAAGGCGGAAGAGGGAGTTGGGAATCGGAGATGGAGAGGAAGAGGTAGTCGGCGACCAAAGATGGAGAGGGAGAGGCACTTGGCAAGAGGGAAAGGGTCTCGTTCACGATTTAGCGCAGGGCAGAAGAGGGAGTCAACAATCAGAGAGGGAGAGGCAGTCAGTGACTGGAGACAATGAGGGAGAGGCAGTCGGTGACCGGAGATGAAGAGGGAGAGGCAGTCGGTGACTGAAGATGGAGAGGGAGAGGCAGTCAGCAAGAGGGAGAGGGTCTCGTTTATGATTTAGAGCAAGGCAGAAGAAGGAGAGGCAGTAGGGGATGAGAGAATTAGAGATGAAGAGGGAGAGGCAATCGGCTAGGCACTTTGGTGCAAAGAGCAATCAAGAGAGCGAGAGAGGGTTTTGCCATCTAAATAGGGCAGGATGCAGGGGAGATTGAGGCTTTTCACATTTTCATTTTTTTTTTAAATTTAGTTTTAATGGCGAACCAGGTTGGACCGGTTCATCGATTGGACTGCGGTTCATCCGGTCCATTTGGTTTTTTAGCATTAGACTGAACCAGCCTTAATCAAACCAGTGCCTAGACCAGTTGGCGGTCGAACCGGCTAGTCTAGTCCAGTTTTAATAACACTGGTTGGAGGTACAGAAAGGTTTAGAGAGATGGCTTTGATGGAGAGCCTTCATGATTTTTGGGTGATTTTGGCCCATGATTGTGGGAGATCATGGCTGTCCATCTTTTGACATTATGGGCCCCATTACTTCTATTATTAGCACTAGTAGTAGTACTACCACTTACATTGGTTATTATTTTTGAGGAGTTTGTGCCAACTTTGGACTGATAAATATTGAATATTTTGGAATATCTCTAATTCTATAAATATTTTGCTAAAATATAAATATTTTAAAAATATTGATAAAAGTATAATTATTAGTAAAAAGTGTAGATATATTAGCAAATGCTTCTTAAGTTGATCTTGTCAGATAAATGTTTTAAATATAATTTATTTATTTTATGCAAAAAAATTCCACAAGTCAAATAAGCCACATTGAAGCAATCCATTGTAGAGCATATTTTAATGGTCGAAATTATTTTTGAACTATAAATAAATTAAATTATATTACATTATATATCTAATATGCATTTTTAAATGTATATTTTTGGACTAAGTAAATGAATATATAAATTTCTAGACTCCTAAAAGTGATCCATACCATGATTTTAGGCATAATATTTCATTTTTATAGTTTTTACTTACTGTGACCCACCTTAGCTGATTTAGATGATTTGTAATGGTAAGAAATAAGTTACACCCAAATTCGAGTAAGCGTTATTTGTGAGATTTGTCCAACACGCCACCGCCATGCCTGGGGTTGGATCCAATTCTCGCCTTGGCCCCTTGGCCACGTACCTCCTTTGTTGCCCAAGGCAAGCTGAAATTACACAGAGAGCTGAGAAGCAGCAGCTAAAAAATGTTGAAATCACTGCTGTTTCTTAGACTTTTTCTAGAATTACATCGGCAGCATATGCATATTAGTGAAATGGCAGTGTTGAGAGGTGCCGCCATAGCTTGAAAAAGCAAATCTCCATTTTTGACTTGCAACTCCTTTGGAAATGCTGCTTTTCCCACCCCTTCTTCTAGAGTTACGAGAGCGAGCATAAGACAACACTCCTATTAAGGGTAACTTCTACATGAAAGGGTAATAATAACAATAAACATATTCATTTTCTATAATAATCTAAATTAATAAAATTTATCTTTTAGTGTGATCATGTTTGAACATTGACTTTGAAATGTTAATTAACCGACATGTCAAATCAATCATTTGACAATAATCAGACAATTGATTGTGATTTTAGTAGTGGGGCCCATAACTCAGTGGATGACTATTGTAGATAAGGCAAGATCATTTGGCTCTTTTTAGACTAGGCACAGCAAGAAGGTTCATCCTTCTACTTTTGTCTTTGGATAGAAAGGAAAAGATCATGGATTATCATAACAAGTAAGTAGGAATGTATGATTCATTATCTATAATATAGATTAATCATTAATCTACTAGATTGATGACCATAAGATGGGGATTGGATGAGTGAAGGATGCATTGGATTATATAAAGATTTAATTTTCTATATGCATAAGATCTCTCTACTTCTTACATATGTGACATTTGGTTCACCACTCAATGGGTAGGTCCACCTATGGCTGCAATAGTCGTAACATGGAATAGTGTTGGGATTAGACAGTTGGAATCCCATCCACAAATTAGATGTTAAAGATGGTTTGTAATCCCATCCACAGATCAGATGTTAAAGATGGTTTGGACCATTGAATTGGGGTTCTAGGCAATGGTTCTAGGCTTGGGAAGTATTTTATTTGGATGGAATGCAATTTAATAATGTGTTGCAATGTGATTCATTATATATATATATATATGTTTGTGTAGTCTCCAAACGGAATACTGATGTGACTCTCGAGAAGATCCCACCTAAAATCTTGCAAGATAGAGAAAACGTTAGAGGGCATTGGGAGTGGTCTCAACTCGGGCACCCCAATGCTTAAGTCAGTAAGGAACTTTAGCGGGATGTATGAATAGTGGAGAAAACTTAGAGAGCCTCTGTCTGTCTAGGGGGTACATACCTGGGTATATTTATAGTTGAGCATGGGTGCATAGCCAAGATGTATATGTAACCTGTATGTAAGTGAGATATGGATTCTTGCTTAGAGGAGGACTTCAGAAGAATACGCATCCTGAGTCCTAGTCTCATGGGACTGCATAGTAGCTGAAAAAAGTATTCCATTAGAGTTGGGATCTGACATAGTGTGATACCAGCTAGATAATTGGGTATTTATATTAGAGTTCCTTAACACCAGTCCTCCTGGAGGAGGCATTGGTGGAGTCCATCTCATCAGTTGCTTATTTTTGGTGCACACTTTCCTGTGAATAACACTTCTGACATGGTTCTGTTCTAGAGTTCATGTGCTCTTCCGTAAAGCATACTTGCTTCACCACCTCTTACGTAAAGTAGCATGCTCTGGCTGATATCTTGGGATTGATTTTGTAGGTTAGAGCATTCTAGAGGATGCCTCACAATCGATTTTGTCCGTTCGAATGCTCTAGGGGATGCCTCTCAACCGGTTTCATTCGTTGGAATGCTCTAGGGATGCCTCTCAATTGGTTACGTTCGTTGGAATGCTCTGGGGGATGCCTCTCCACTGGTTCCGTTAGTTGGAACACTCTAGGGGATGCCTCTCGATCAGTTTCATCAATTGGAATGCTTCTTGTGCAAACTTCAACGCTTTTTTAGATGCTTTCACACCTTTGTTTGTGCTTACTTTTTAGCCATTGTTTTTAGCTTTATTGAAAAAGAAACTTGATAACTTTACTCAGGTCATTCTTTACTTTTATTCTGCAAAATTAGTCTCTCTGACGACTTTACTCAAGTCATCTTTCGGTTCTCTTCTTTGAAACTGGCCTCTCTGATGACTTCACTCAAGTTGCCCTTCGGTTTTGCTCTTTGGAACTGGTCTCTTTTGGTTCCACTCTTTGGAACTGGTCTCTCTGATGACTTCACTTAAGTTATCCTTTGGTTCTACTTTTTAGAATTGATCTCTCTGAAGACTTCGCTCAAGTTGCCCTTCGGTTCCACTCTTCGAAATTGGTAACTCTAACGACTTCACTTAGGTCGTCCTTTGGTTCCATTCTTCAAAATTGCTCTTTCTGACAACTTCACTCTGTTCGCTCTTTGGTTTTGAGAATGGAACTGAAAACTCAATAGCCTCTGTTTAGGCGCACTCACCAGTTGGGCATATTGCAAAACTGGGAACTCTAGGGCCTCTGTTAGACTCGCTCTTTGCTTTCCAGAATGGAACTGAAAACTTGATGGCCTCTATTTAGGCGCACTCACCGGTTGAGCATATAGCGAGACTGGAAACTCCTCTTGGTTAGGCATATATCGGGACTGGAAACTCCTCCTAGTGGGGATTATAATAGGACCAAGAACTCCTCCTGTTTAGGCATATAGTAGGACCAGGAACTCTAAGGCCTTTGTTAGACCTGCTCTTTGGTTCCGAGAATGGAATCGGAAACTCGGCGGCCTCTGTTTATACACACCTTTCAGTTGGACGTATAATGGGACCGAAAAATCCTCCAGGTCATGCGGGTAGCGGGATTGAGAACTTCAGGACCTCTATTAGACCAGCTCTTCAATTTCGAGAATGAAACTAGGAACTCAGTGGCCTCTATTTAGGTGCATCTTTTAGTTGGGTGTATAGCGGGATTGGAAACTCTTCCTGGTTGGGCATATAATGAGACCGGGAACTCCAAAGCCTCTGTTAGACACGCTTTTTGGTTCCAAGAATGGAATTGGAAACTTAGTGGCCTTTGTTTAGGTGCACCTTCTAGTTGGGCGTATAGTAAGACCAAAAATTCCTCCTAGTTGGGCACATAGCAAAACTGGGAACTCTAAGGCCTCTATTAGAATCGCTCTTCTGTTCAAAGAACGGAACCAAAAACTCAGTGGCCTCTATTTAGGCGCACCTTCCGGTCAGGAGTATAGTAGGACCAAAAACTCTTTCCAGTCGGGCGTATAACAAAACTAAAAACTCTTCCTAATTGGGCATATAGCAGGACCAAAAACTCCTCTTAGTCAAGCGTATAATGAAACTAGGAACTCCTTCTAGTTGGGCATATAGCGGGACCAAAAACTCCTCCTGGTTGGGTGTATAACGGGACCAAGAACTCCTTTTGGTTGGGCATATAGCGGAACAAAAGCTCCTTCCAATCGGGCATAAAGTAGGACCAAAAACTCCTCCTAGTTGGGCATATAGTGGGACCAGAAACTCTTCCTTGTCGGAAGTATAGTGGGACTAGAAACTCCTTCCTGTCAGGCATGTAGCAAGACCAAAACTCCTCCTGATCAACATATAGTGGATCTAGGAACTCCTCCTTGTGGGCATATAGCGAGACCAGAAATTCCTTCCAGTCGGACATATAGTAGGACCAGAAACTCCTCTTGGTTAAGCATATAGCAGGACCAGGAACTCCTTCTGGTTAGATATATAGCAAGACTTACTAGCCTTTTCTTGCTTATGTGGACTGGGTGTAACTTTGGTCAAGCTCAATATGGACCTAGCGAAAGGTTTGACAGTAGAAATTCTCCCACACAGCTTACTAAACATAATTTTTTTATGGGGCGTAGGGTGCAGTAAAACTAAAATAGTTCACTAGTTCAATTGGTTATCAAACCCTGAATAATTAAGCTCTGAATCCTTAAAGGGTCTTAATAAAAAGTTTGTAGGCTTCACCACTCAAATTGGCATAACAAGCAATGCAAATAACTTGCTAAATAAATCAAAATAGAAACCATCAAACATATGAAGGAAGCAGCCCTATTTGGAGTTTTTCAAAGCATTGGTTGCATATCCATGTGCGTGCGCTCATGGAACTAGAAAAAAGTGCATGGATCCTTAGGCCACAAACCAAAGCAAGGGGATGTCATCGCAAGGTACAACTATCTTGTGACCAATTTGGCAAGATGGCAACATACACAACGTTAAAAAAATGTGAAATTTGAATGTCTAGCCATCAAGGATTTAATCCTCGTGAACATTACTATCGCTAAAATCGTGTCATAAAATTTCACGACCACTTGAATTACATAATGGGATATTTAAGAAGTCGAAGTAATGTGAAATAATTCTCGCCCTTCTATTGTAGATAGTCAATCAAGACCACAAATCTCGTGATTACAAATACCATCAAGATTAAACTTTTGGTAGAAAAATTTTAAAGCAAGTGAATATTGTCTTTGTGATCCACTGTAAGCCGTTAACTAGTTTATAATTCCTCATATAGAGAATTAGATTTACTTATTGTGTTAGTGGGGCATCACACAGACATCTCATATGGGCATAGCAAAGGGGTGGACCCACATATGCAGATGAGTAGTAATCAAAGAAGGAATTGGCAAAATCAAGCGGCAAAAGATGTTCAACCTTTTTCTGGTGCATTGCATTGCTAATCCAGGGGCCTTGATGTAATTAAATTGGATTATTAGCTTGATAGCTACCAATTGAATGGGTATGACTTGTTATGCGGTCCCCATAATATAGATGGGTTTTTGTTGCCGGAAGTCATTAAGTGGTAGAGAACGAACAATGGAGCCAGCTTTTGCCTGATTTGATTGCTGAAAAGATGGATTTACTGGAGCCTTATTTAAAAAATACAATGACAGCATTGGAATGGGGTCATGGCTTGCAGACCGTGACTTGACCAAACCTAGTCAATATTGGGTCAGGAATTTGGTAGCTAAGCACCTAGGCAAACAAATATAATTTTGTGAAAATTATTTCAAGGAGAACAATGCAATGATAGATCTATGTGTGAGTTCTTACTCATCCCTTAATGTCATTGTAATTACTTTAAGAAGTTGAAAAACAAAAAATTAATTACCTTGTAGAGCTTTTTTGAGTTCTCGTCATTTGATTTTGGTCTTTGGATGAGGAACTCTTTCCCACGCAGGTGGATAGGAGGGACCGTCAATCTAGCAAACACGATTGCACCTGTGAATGGCTTGCCTACGACACAACCTTACTACTGAACTCTCAATGGAACAAGCATGGTTCCATAGCCCAAATGGCTCATCCACCACTATTATGGAACCATTATATGAGGCTCCCATAACCTCTACCCTTCCCATGAGCTAAATGAGGCAGTTTTTGCTACTGAAAGCGGATGTTGTGTTATTCTTTTCACCTTGAGATGATAGATTATTTTAGGGTGATGGTCTTTGTATTCAAAAGATTTCTGATGTGACTCTCGAGAAGATCCTGCTTAGAATCCTGCAAGATAGCAAAAACGTCGAAGGGCGTTGGGAGTGATCCTAGTGATGAGAATGTAAAATATCATATTTTATTTCCTTAATAATTAATATTTTAGACTTATTTGACTCATATATGCACTCTTTATTCTTATATTCTGATTTAGGAGACAATTGAAGTGAAAAAGTGCAAAAAGAAGTCAATTAAAAGATTTTGGATAATTTCAGCATCACTCTGTAACTCTCTTATCTGACCTCCAATTGAGACGATTAAAGATGTTCCAGAAATATAAAAAAAATTTCTACAACTTTAATGCTTGAAGTTTTGAGAGATAAAGACTACATCAAGGAAACCTGAGAGGAGAAAGTATCAAAATATGTCAAAAAGGAGCTGAAGATTACACATGGTATCACTTGTGTCCTAATTTTTCCATATTTAAAGGATGATTTTGAAAAAGTGATAAACATTAAAGTTGTATATATCTAAGTTATCTAACTAATGTCATAATAATCATATGATTCTAAGTTGAAATAAGGAAGTTATGGTCAAAATGTATGTCTGGCAGACAGCAAACCACACCGTCGGCGCCAACCCATTTAGCACTACCACTCCACTAGACAGCAAGGTGGCACCAACAGCACCAATTCAGCATTGGAGGTGCCCAGCTCTGTTCCTACTTTTTGGATTTTTGCAAAAATTACATATTTTATGTATTTTGAGGGTTCTTTTGCTAAGGTTTGGAGAGGAATTCTTGTCGGCTTTCGACAAAGAATTCTCTTTCTTCTCACTTTTATTTTATTTTATTTTATTTGTGATTTTATGGCTTTGCATGGGTAAACTTTTATTTTTGTTTTAAGGAGACACAAGCCTCAGAATCTATGTACTGTGAGATCTATTTTGTTTTAATTGTTCAATTATACTTTGAGTATTGAATGTTCTTCTTTGATTCATGATTATAATGTTATGTTTAATTGCTAAAAGATCTATTGGTTTATTATTCATTATAAACTATTACTAGATTAGATATTAAATCCATAATTATTTGATCCCTCTAATCTATGAAGCAATTAGGGTTTGATAATTTGCTGCTATTGCAGTTATTAAATCTTAGGAAGAATATTTGACTAAATTAAATATAACCTCATGTACTTATATTGTTTAGCTTCATCAATCTTTAAAAATCTTAAGACTGCTATTAGATTAAATGTCTAGCGTGTGTCTGAGGTTGTTTAGTTGTTAGGGTTAATTAGATTGTATGTTTCTAATTAACTATGTTGAAGGAGAGTTATGAAAAATAATTCGAATGATGAATAATCAAAGTATGATTTGATTTATAATTGCATCAATGATCAGTAATGAGATTCTCATGGTGGATGTTAACTTGAACCAAGGTTTTCTTCTCCGATAGATTTCTTTTATAACACTTTTCTCATTACATTCAAAACCCCCTTTCTTGTTCACATTACACAAAATTAAGTTAGATACTCCTTGTGGGATTAACCCTTACTCACATTACTACAAAAATTTGAAATTAGAGCAAGGTTCTAAATTTGATTGCCTAGGACAGCACACCAAATTTTTGGTGACGTTGTCGGGGAGGCATTCTAATTGATTTTTATGCTTTTGTTATTTTTTCTATTTATTTTTTTTATTTTTTAGGATTCCTTAGATTCACCTTAATTATTTATGACCGTTACGCGATCCTCTGATACAGGCAATCTGTAGTACGAACCAAAAGTTAAAAGAACTTTACATAGGTTAAGGAGTGAAGCTCAAAAAAATTCTAAAAAGGAGGAAATCATAGCTGGAACTGGAACTTTGAAAGAGCTTGCCATACTTGATTTGGATCAATAATCCTTATGCATAATGTTTCCTACTTTAGGAGCTACTATTAATTTTGAATTAAAATCTGAACTAATTTATCTCTTGCCTACTTTCCATGGTCTTATAGGTGAAGATTCTCACAAGCATCTAAAGGAGTTTCACATGGTGTGTATGAGTATGAAACCAATAGGGGTGATTGAAGAGTAGATAAAATTGAGAGCCTTTCCATTCTCTTTGAAGGATTTGGCTAAGGAATGACTTTATTATTTTTCATCTGAGAGCATCACAACTTGGAATGAGATGAAGAGGTTATTTTTGGAGAAAAATTTCTTAGCTTCAAGGCAACCAACATTAGGAAGGAAATTTATGGTGTGAAACAACATAGTGGAGAATACCTATATGAATATTGGGAGTGTTTCGAAAAATTATGTGCATGTTGCCCTCATCATTAGTTCAGTGAGCAACTACTCTTCTATTATTTTTATGAGGGATTTCTTCCTACCAAAAGGAGCATGACTGATGCTGCTAGCGGAGGAGCTTTTGTAGATAAAACTCCTGAAGCTGCAAGGAACTTGATTGCAAACATGACAACTAACTCACAATAATTTGACAATAGGCTCGACTCTCTATCCAAGACTGTTAATGAGGTAAGTATTTCCTCCCTTGAACAACAAATTGCAGGTCTAACTTCTCTTGTTCGCCAATTGGCTATAAATAGAAAAAGCTTATGAAATTTGTTCTATATTAGGACATCCAATTAAGGCATGCCCAACTCTTCAAGAAGAACCTATTGAACAAGTGAACGCAATGGGTGGTTTTTTTGGACAACTACAAAGGAAGTATGATCCCTATTCAAATACATACAACCTAAGATAGAGGGATTATCCTAATTTCAGCTATGACAACCCACAAGTAAATCAACCTCTTGCTCAAAATCGTCCAAATTTTCAATAGTATCAACAATCATACCCACCTAGACAACCACAGGGACAAACTTCTAACTTTGGTATATCTTTAGAAGATATTGTTAAGTCTTTTTCCACTAACAATTTGCAATTTCAACAAGAGACAAAGGCTAGCATTCATAATTTAGAGAATCACGTAAGTTAGATAGCTACCACAATCAATTGACTGGAGACATAAAATTCAAAAAAATTGCCTTCTCAAATAGTGGTGAACCCAAGAGAGAATGTGAGTACAATTGTTTTGAGGAGTGGTAAAGGGATTAACATTCCAGCAAAAGCAGCTCCTACATCAATAGAGCAAGAAAAAGAGAAAAGCATTGTTGCAGATAAGGACCTTCCTAAGGACAATAAAGTAACTCAATGTAAGTTTTTACCTCTTTTTGAATATAAACCACTATCACCTTTTTCATAGGCTTTAGTAGAATCTCACAAAACTAAGAACTATAAAGATTTCTATAAGAATTTTCATAAATATGTGGTAAATATTCCACTTTTTGATACCATTAAATAAGTACTTTGTTATGCTAAATTATTGAAATAATTGTATACAATAAAGAGGAAATAGAAACTTCAAAGATATGAGAAGGTGAGAGTAGGGGAGAATGTTTCTACAATCAAAGAAAACTCCCTGAAAAGTGTAAAGATCCAGGTATGTTTACTATCCCTTGCATGATAGGTAATACTAGATTTCAAAAAGCCATGTTAAATTTAGGAGCTTTCATTAATGTTATATCATATTGTTTGTATGCTTCTGTGAAACTTGGACCTTTGAATAAGACTAATGTTGCGATTCAATTGGCTGATAGATCTAATGCCTGTCCGAAAGGTGTAGTTGAGGATGTTCTTATGCAAGTTAATGAATTGGTTTTTCCTACTAATTTCTATGTGCTAGATATAGAGAATGGTAATCACACTACTCTCATTCTATTAGGAAGACCATTCTTGAAAACATCCAAAACTAAGATAAATGTTCACAGTGGCACACTTACCATGAAATTTGATGATGAAATTGTTAAATTTAACATTTACGATGCTACGAAATATTTTTATGATGATGATCCTATTTACTCCATTGATGTGATTGATTTTAGTGTACAGGAAATTTTTAAAATTGATGGGAAAGATGAATTGGAAATTATCATTAGTAAACATCTTGAGAAGGATAATGAGGTATTACCTTTGAGTACTGATTTGTAGGAAATTATTGCAGCATTGGATGACTTTCCAAAATTACCAAAATCAAGTGATGATCCTTACATTAAGTTACTAGTTTCTAACAAGAACCTTTTACCATATGTTTTTCAAGCATCCATTCCAGATTTGAAGCCTCTTCCCAATCAACTCAAGTACATGTTCCTTGGAGACAAAGGAACTTTACAATTGATCATATCCAGTAAATTAAGTGCATTATAAGAAGAAAGGCTTGTGTAGGTTCTGAAGAAGCATAAGAGGGCTATTGGTTGGATAATGAAAGATATTAAAGGAATTGACCCATCTACATGCATGCTTCATTATTTCCTATTTGCAATTGCTCCAGATTGAAGAAAGATGCAATGAGTTGAGCCAACGACTATAAACAAAAGCGTTGTTTAGGAGGTAACCCAAGGAAAGTTTGTGTTTCTTTTTCTTATTTTCTTCTTATTTTTGCATTTATATTATGGTTATTTTTACATCTTCTTTAATTTTACCTTACAATGGGGATAATGTAAGTTTAAGTGTGGGGAAGTGAATTTAGGTTTAGGTTTAGGTTGTGTTTTTGAGTTTTTATTTTTATCTTTTTTTATTTTTGAATTTTTTTTAGATAAAGTCAGTTTTACCCTTTGTTTTGGTGGTTTCTGATGATTTGAGGTTGATAATGTCATGGGTAAGATTCAATTAAGTTTAAAAAATTCATAACATGATTGAATAAGTAATCTTCCAATTTGCACTTGCTTTGTTTAGTTA